>CAJHQQ010005272.1:0-18578 GCA_905132885.1 Moricandia moricandioides
TCAAATATAGGCTGATTTTAAAACTGAAGGTGCATCCACAGTTTAACCCCAACAGTTGATACACATGTATTTCGGAGAGAACTTCTATCACTTGGGAATTTCTTCTTGGTTCCTAATCAACTAAGACTAAATCAAAGAAGATGTAAGGAGCTTCTTCTTAATTTGGACTCATGAATCAAGTGGAGAATTTCTGGATTCATGAATCAATATCAATTGGAGCTATATGAAGAAGTTAATCCCACTTTTAAACCGATAAGATTCCAGTTCCTGCCCCTGATTTGTTAGATTTGGCAATTTCTTCTTTATACTAATAAAAAAAGAATGGACCATGATGTAAGAAGCTTGGATTTGGACCTCCATATTAATCAGTTGTTAATAATCACCTGAAGTTGTAATCTAAGTCAATAGGAGTTATGATAAAGATTATCCCCACTTTGTGATAACGCCGAGACAAGAAAATTAATTGTACAGCAATCTTCTATCATATCGTTTGGAGCATACTAGTCCATTCTCTCCTCTTCGTCCTTATACTAATAAAACCAGAATAAATCATGTGTTTCTGTGTAAGAAGATTGATTTAGACTCATAAATCATGTGCTAGCAATCAGTCTGAGTTCGAATCAATATCATGGAGTATCATGATGAAGGAAGTTTATACATAATTTTAACCGGAGAGTGACTCCAGTTTACCCTGTTTGGAGATTTGGCAATTTCTTCTTCATTCTAATTAAGACCGAGAATTAATAAAGATGTAAGAGTATTTGGACTGATAAGATAAGTGGATAATCACCTGAAGTTCAATCAATATCATAGTGAGTTATGATGAAGATGATTATTTCACTTTTAATCGATAGTGATTTTCAGTTACCCTGTTTGCAGATTTAGGCAATTTGCTTCTGTGATTCTAATCAAACCAGAAGGAATCAAGATGTTAAGAATCTTGATTTGACTCATAAATCAGGTGTAGAATCATCCTGTAGTTGAATTAATATTCATGGAGTTATGATGAAGAAACTTGCTTATCCCACTCTTAACTGAAGTGACTCTAGTTTAACGTGTTTTTGAGATTGGCAAGTCTTGTATACTAATAAAACCAGAATGAATCTACGATGTAAGAAGCTTGATTTGGACTCATAAATCAGTGTAGAATCATCCTGAAGTTGAATCAATATCATTGGACTTATGATGAAGAAGTTATCCATCTTTTAACCGAAGTGATCCAGTTTGCCCTGTTTGGAGATTTGGCAATTTCTTCCTGATACTAATAAAACCAGAATGAATCACGATGTAAGAAGCTTGATTTGGACTCATAAATCAGTGTAGTAATCACCCTGAAGTTGAATCAAGATCATAGGCAGTTATGAGTGAAGAAGTTATCCCACTATAAAGAAGATCCAGAGAGCTCGTATCTGACCAGTTCTCAATCCTGTTTCAGGCAAAGGAATTTATTGGACATACTGCTTATCATTCCTTGAAGATAAATCCCATAAAATAATTTGAGAGTCACAAACCATAGCAAATGAAAAATCTACAACGATCGATACTTAATGTGAAAATACTTGTCATTTGTGTAGGAGAACTGTTATCACTAATCGACTGGGTAATTTACGTGATATAACCACTAGAGAAAATTTGTGTGATAAAAATGCCAAGAAAAGAACTCATCAGAGCAGTGACTTTATATGAACTAAGAAGTTATTAACGACACAGACGTTATAAACCGAGTGAAGTCTGACAACAAATTCGCTTAAACTGCAGTAACGCTGTATATGGTCCAAAAATAGGTTCAGACCTAATTTCTTCTTTGATACTAAATAAAAAACCAGGAGAGTCATACCTTTAAGATCCAGAGAGTTAAACAATTATCCTATGAAGTTGTCAGGTAGATCATTCATAATACTATGTAGCATCATCACACTCGGACCTCTGATGTTGGAATACATAAGACTCTCAATAGGACATTTTATAATGATGCGAATAAGAACAGTGTAATCCACTGTTTAGACCGATAGTTAGACTCTCGAAATAGTTTCTAAACAGTCAGGTGAGCTCTATTTTGTGCGAGAGCCATTTCAGTCTTGATACTATAAAACAAGTGAAAATTGAGATAACAATATATGAATAAAGACATTCATTGAGAGATTTTTTTCGGGAGCCACATCAATTACCGAAGCTATTAGAGCGACGAATCATAATGACGATTTTCAAAAGACTAGTGGAAGTAGAAGAGATTAATTCAAACTACATTAGTAGTAGTTTATTGTACTCGTCAAGACGTATCAATCAATCTACCCTTATTATTCAGAAGCACTTTACTGCAGACAGATACATAAATATCATTAACCCCTGTTACGGCGCATATTATTTTTAAAAGCCACAAATGGCCAGTCCCTAAAACGATAAACATGGCCGCACTAGGGGCAAAATCAAACATACAAAAAATATTTAGAAATACTTACACGTTCTCAACGATCAGCAGTCAAACAAATGATAGGATGTAAGAGATTGATTCTGGACTATAATATTGATGATTAACGTTGATCATCGATCATAAGTTATGATTGGAAGAAGTTTTTCCCCACACTTTAAAACGAAGTTATTCCAGTTTACCCTGTTTGGAGATTTGACAATTTCTTCTTGAAACTAATAATACCAGAATGAATCATGATGTAAGAAGCTTGATTTAGAATCATTTATTAGTGTAGAATCACCCTGAAGTTGAATCAAGATCATAGGAGTTATGATGAAGAAGTTATCCTACTTTTAACCGAAGTGATTCCAGTTTCCCCTGTTTGGAGATTCGGCAATTTCTTCTTGATACTAATAAAAACAGAATGAACCACGATGTAAGAATCTTGACTTGGACTCATAAATCAGGGTAGAATCACCCTGAAGTTGAATCAAGATCATCGGAGTTATGATGAAGAAGTTATCCCACTTTTAACCGAAGTGACTCCAGTTTATCCTGTTTGGAGATTTGACAACTTCTTCTTCATTCTAATTAAAACCAGAATGAATCAAGATGTATGAAGCTTGATTTGGACTCATAAATAAGTGCAGAATCATCCTGAAGTTGAATCAATATCATTGGACTTATGATGAAGAAGTTATCCCACTTTAAACCGAAGTGATTCCAGTTTATCCTCTTTGGAGATTTGGCAATTTCTTATTAATTCTAATCAAACCAGAATGAATCAAGATGTAAGAATTTTGATTTGGACGCATAAATCAGTCTAGAATCACCGTGAAGTTCAATCAATATCATAGGAGTTATGATGAAGAAGTTATCCCACTTTTAACCAAGTGAATCCAGTTTGTCCTGTTTGGAGATTTGACAATTTATTCTTGATACTAATAAAACCACAATGAATCACAATGCAAGAAGCTTGATTTGGACTCATAAATCAGTTTAGAATCAACATAAAATTGAATCAAGATCATAGAAGTTATGATGAAGAAGTTATCCCACTTTTAACCGAAGTGATTCTAGTTTATCATGTTTGGAGATTTGGTAATTTCTTTTTGATTCTAATCAAAACATAATGAATCAGGATGTAAGAAACTTTATTTAGACTCATAATCCGTGGATAATCACCCTGAAGTTGAATCAATATCATAGAAGTTATCCCACTATTAACCGGAGTGATTCCAGTTTACCCTGTTTGGAGATTTGATAATTTCTTTTTGATTCTAATCAAACCAGAATGAATTACGATGTAAGGAGCCTTATTTATACACATAAATCAGTGGACAATAACCCTGAAGTTGAATCAATATAGGAGGTACGATGAAGAAGTTATCCCACTTTCAACCGAAGTGATTCCAGTTTACCCTGTTTGGAGGTTTGACAATTTCTTCTTGATTATAATCAAACCAGAATGAACCATGATGTAGGAATCTTGATTTGGACTCATAAATAACTGAAGAATAACCCTGAAGTTGAATCAATATCACAGGAGTTCCGATGAAGAAGTTATCCCACTTTTAACCGATGTGATTCCAGTTTACCATGTTTGGAGATTCACCAATTTCTTCTGGCTTCTAATCAAACCAGAATGAATAACAATGTAAGAAGCTTGATTTGGACTCATAAATCAGTTGAAAATCATCCTGAAGTTGAATCAATATCATTGGAGTTATGATGAAGAAGTTATCCCACTTTTAACTGAAGTGATTCCAATTTACCCTGTTCGGAAAATTGACAATTACTTCTTGATACTAATAAAACCAGAATGAATCACGATGTAAGAAGATTGATTTGGACTAATAAATCAGTGTAGAATAACCCTGAAATTGAATCAAGATCATAGGAGTTATGATGAAGAAGTTATCCCACTTTAAACCCAAGTTATTCCAGTTTACCCTGTTTGGAGATTTGGCAATTTCTTCTTGATACTAATAAGACCAGAATGAATCACGATGTAAGAAGCTTGATTTGGAATCATTTATTAGTGTAGAATCACCCTGAAGTTGAATCAAGATCATATGAGTTATGATGAAGAAGTTATCCCACTTTTAACCGAAGTGATTAGAATCACCCTGAAGTTGAATCAAGATCATAGGAGTTATGATGAAGAAGTTATCCCACTTTTGACCGAAGTGATTCAAGTTTACCTTGTTTGGAGATTTGGCAATTTCTTCTTGATACTAATAAAACCAGAATGAATCACGAAGTAAGAAGCTTGATTTGGACTCATAAATCAGTGGATAATCATCCTGAAGTTGAATCAATATCATTGGAGTTATGATCAAGAAGTTATCTCACTTTTAACCGAAGTGATTCCAGTTTGCCCTGTTTGGAGATTTGGCAATTTCTTCTTGATACTAATAAAACCAGAATGAATCACGATGTAAGAAGCTTGATTTGGACTCATAAATCAATTTATAATCATTCAGAAGTTGAATCAATATCATTGGAATTATGATGAAGAAGTTCCCTGTTTGGAGATTTGGTAATTTCTTCTTGATTCTAATCAAATCAGAATGAATCACGATTTAAGAAGCTTGATTTGGACTCAAAAATCAGTTGAGAATCATCCTGAAGTTGAATTAATATCATTGGAGTTATGATGAAGAAGTTATCCCACTTTTAACTGAAGTGATTTCAGTTTACCTTGTTTGGAGATTTGGAAATTTCTTCTTGATACTAATAAAACCAGAATAAATCATGGTGTAAGAATCTTGATTTGGACTCATCAATCAGTGTAGAATCATCCTGAAGTTGAATCAATATCATTGGAGTTATGATGAAGAAGTTATCCCACTTTTAACCCAAGTGATTCCAGTTTACCCTGTTTTGCGATTTGGCAAATTCTTCTTGATTCTAATCAAACCAGAAGGAATCAAGATTTAAGAAGCTTGATTTGGACTCATAAATAAGTGCAGAATCATCCTGAAGTTGAATCAATATCATTGGACTTATGATGAAGAAGTTATCCCACTTTAAACCGAAGTGATTCCAGTTTATCCTCTTTGGAGATTTGTCAATTTCTTCTTGATACTAATAAAACCAGAATGAATCACAATGCAAGAAGCTTGATTTGGACTCATAAATCAGTATAGAATCACCCTGAAGTTGAATTAAGATCATAGGATTTATGATGAAGAATTTATCACAATTTTAACCGAACTGACTCCAGTTTACCCTGTTCGGAGATTTGACAATTTCTTCTTCATTCTAATCAAACCAGAATAAATAAAGATGTAAGAAGCTTTATTTGGACTCATAAATCAGTGAATAATCACCCTGAAGTTGAATCAATATCATAGGAGTTATGATGAAGATGTTATTCCACTTATAACCGAAGTGATTTCAGTTTATCTTGTTTGCAGATTTAGCAATTTCTTCTTGATTCTAATCAAAAAAGAATGATTTGGCAATTTCTACGAAAAGTGATTCCAGTTTACCCTTTTTGGAGATTTGGCAATTTCTTCTTGATACTAATAAAACTTGAATGAATCACGATGTAAAAAGCTTGATTTGGACTCATAAATCACTGGATAATCATCCTGAAGTTGAATCACTATCATTGGAGTTATGATAAATAAGTTATCTCACTTTTAACCGAAGTGATTCCAGTTTGTCCTGTTTGGAGATTTGACAATTTCTTCTTGATACTAATAAAAACAGAATGAATCACGATGTAAGAATCTTGACTTGGACTCATAAATCAGGGTAGAATCACCCTGAAGTTGAATCAAGATCATCGGAGTTATGATGAAGAAGTTATCCCACTTTTAACCGAAGTGACTCCAATTTACCCTGTTTGGAGATTTGGCAATTTCTTCTTGATTCTAATCAAACCAGAATGAATCAAGATGTAAGAAGATTGATTTGGACTCATAAATAAGTGCAGAATCATCCTGAAGTTGAATCAATATCATTGGACTTATGATGAAGAAGTTATCCCACTTTAAACCGAAGTGAATCCAGTTTATCCTCTTTGAAGATTTGGCATTTTCTTCTTGATACTAATAAAACCAGAATGACTCACGATTTAAGAAGCTTGATTTGGATTCATAAATCAGTATAGAATCACCCTGAAGTTGAATAAAGATCATAGGAGTTATGCTGAAGAAGTTATCCCACATTTAACCGAAGTGATTCCAGTTTAACTTGTTTGGAGATTTGACACTTTCTTCTAGATACTAATAAATCCAGAATGAATCACGATGTAAGAATCTTGACTTGGACTCATAAATCAGTTTAGAATCACCCTGAAGTTGAATCAAGATCATCGGAGTTATGATGAACAAGTTATCCCACTTTTAACCGAAG
The DNA here is from genome assembly GCA_905132885.1 of Moricandia moricandioides. Lineage (NCBI taxonomy): Eukaryota > Viridiplantae > Streptophyta > Magnoliopsida > Brassicales > Brassicaceae > Moricandia > Moricandia moricandioides. The sequence continues at coordinate 6,779 of CAJHQQ010005272.1, forward strand.
TGACTCCAATTTACCCTGTTTGGAGATTTGGCAATTTCTTCTTGATTCTAATTAAAACCAGAATGAATCAAGATGTAAGAAGCTTGAATTGGACTCATAAATCAGTGCAAAATCATCCCGAAGTTGAATCAATATCATTATACTTATGATGAAGAAGTTATCCCACTTTAAACCGAAGTGATTCCAGTTTATCCTCTTTGGAGATTTGGCAATTTCTTCTTGATTCTAATCAAACCAGAATGAATCAAGATGTAAGAATCTTGATTTGGACTCATAAATTAGTCTAGAATCACCGTGAAGTTCAACCAATATCATAGGAGTTATGATGAAGAAGTTATCCCACTTTTAACCGAAGTGATTCCAATTTGTCCTGTTTGGAGATTTGGCAATTTCTTCTTGATACTAATAAAACCAGAATGAATCACAATGCAAGAAGCTTGATTTGGACTCATAAATCAGTATAGAATCACCCTGAAGTTGAATCAAGATCATAGGAGTTATGATGAAGAAGTTATCCCACTTTTAACCGAAGTGATTCCAGTTTACCCTGTTTGGAGATTTGGCAATTTCTTCTTGATATGAATAAAAAGAATGAATCACGATGTAAGAAAATTGGTTAAGACTCATAAATCAGTTTATAATCACCCTGAAGTTGAATCAAGATCATAGGAGTTATGATGAAGAAGTTATCCTACTATTAACCGAAGTGATTCAACTTTACCCTGTTTGGAGATTTGGCAATTTCTTCTTGATACTAATAAAAACAGAATGAATATGTAACGACCCAAATTTGGGCCCATCTATTTTGGTCCAGCAAGGCCCGTTGGAGCAGCCAGAAACCCTAGAGACTGAGCCGTCAAGCAGATCGGAGACCGTACCGTTGCCGTCGCCGTTGATTGAGACCCGATCCACTACCCCATCACCGTCAACCACCGTAGGCCACCATCGTGTTCGTGACGTCGAGACGAGTCCGGTGCTCTGAGATCAGCCGAAACCGGCCACGCACGCGCCGCCCAACCGCCGCGGCGTTCCGCGCGTGTGAGACACGCGCCACCGCAGCCCTCCACACGCGCCGCACGTGTAGCCCACGCGCCGTCGTCACGCGCCGGCCGCCGCCGCCCGCCGCCGCCGTCCGCCGCCGTCGCCGATTCCGGTAAGCCGCCGCCTCCCCCGTCGCCGCCGGTGACTCGCCGGTGACCGCCGTCGGTGACTCGCCGGCGACTCGCCAACTCGGCTGAGTCGACTCGGCGAGTCAACTCGGTCACCGGGTCAACCGGCTGAGTTGGTTCGGTTTAGGTTAACCGGTTTTAAATTAAAATTATTCCTGGTTTAAATTAATTGAATTTGGGTTATCTTAAACCGGGTTGAAATTAATTTAAACCTGGTCCAATTGAAATCGAATCTGGTTAAGGAAAACCGGTTGGTTCAATTCGATTTCAATTTGGTCAAGGGTTGACCGGCTTGGGTCAGAGTTGACCGGGTTGACCTTTGACCTGCGGGTTGACTTTTTGACCAGACCACCGGTTATCAGTTTTTGACCGTTCGAAGGGCGTTCTGACTCGATTTTTCGCCCTGATTTCAGATTTGGAGTCTATTTGAGTAGCTGGAGTTCATAGACAACAATTTTCCCACATTACTAAGGTGAGGGCTATTCCCAAACTTCTTGTGCACGGTTTAGGATTTTGAATAAACATAATTTATTTCTAATATGTTCCGTCTTCGTGAATTGAGTCTATATATTAGAGGTTGCTTGTTTAGTCATTAGGTTCTCTGTTAAACCGGATATAGGGTGTTAGAGGGTTCAACTTTACTTGTTCTTTGATAATTGATATTAAATATATATATATATATATACTATGTACATATATATATTTGTTGAGAATTGAGGTGTAATGTTGTGGTCGACTACGGAGACGTACTTCCGTAGAGTAATTTGTGACCAGTGTGTTTTGTGTGGAGATGTTGCGGCACAACATAGTCGACCTGTTGTTGCCAAGGCTGAGGTCGATAAATCGTCTCCGGGCGTGTGTTACCGAGCACTTATTCGGCGTTGTTGTTTTTGGCCTGTTAGTGGGCAGCGGGTGTGTATCTCGCTAGGACCATTGTTTGATCTTTGGGTACTTTAGGTACCGTGTTTGTTACGTGTTAGAATTAAATTATATTTATTCAGAATATTATGACCGGGTCCATGGACTTCGGGTTTAGCACCCCATACCTCACTGAGTGACTCCCCTGTTGCTCACCCCTCTTTCTTCCCTTTCAGGTGAGACTGTTGAGGAGGAGTGATTCATTTCAGACCGGGGTTTTGGGTGTTTTTCTTTTCAGACTTATGGTTTTACGTTTATGGTTATTGTTTTCCCGGATTTTATTCTATTTATGGATTTATGGTGTTACATTGAATACGCGAAGTAATAAAGTGAAGTTTTCAGGAAGATTATTATTTATTAAGTTAAACTAAAAATGCGAGTGTTACAGAATAACAATGTAAAAATCTTGATTTGGACTCATAAATCAGTTGAGAATCATCCTGAAGTTGAATCAATATCATTGGAGTTATGATGAAGAAGTTATCCCACTTTTAACTGAAGTGATTCCAATTTACCCTGTTTGGAAATTTGACAATTACTTCTTGATACTAATAAAACCAGAATGAATCACGATGTAAGAAACTTGATTTGGACTAATAAATCAGTGTAGAATCACCCTGAAGTTGAATCAAGATCATAGGAGTTATGATGAAGAAGTTATCCCACTTTAAACCGAAGTTATTCCAGTTTACCCTGTTTGGAGATTTGGCAATTTCTTCTTGATACTAATAAAAACAGAATGAATCATGATGTAAGAAGCTTGATTTGGACTCATTTATCAGTGTAGAATCACCCTGAAGTTGAATCAAGATCATAGGAGTTATGATGAAGAAGTTATCCCACTTTTAACCGAAGTGATTCCAGTTTACCCTGTTTGAGATTTGGCAATTTCTTCTTGATACTAATAAAACCATAATGAATCACGATGTAAGAAGCTTTATTTGGACTCATAAATCAGTTTAGAATCACCCTGAAGTTGAATCAAGATAATAGGAGTTATGATGAAGTAGTTATCCCACTTTTAACCGAAGTGATTCCAGTTTACCCTTTTTGGAGATTTGGCAATTTCTTCTTGATACTAATAAAAATAGAATGAATCACGATGTAAGAAGCTTGATTTTGACTCATAAATCAGTGGATAATCATCCTGAAGTTGAATCACTATCATTGGAGTTATGATAAAGAAGTTATCTCACTTTTAACCGAAGTGATTCCAGTTTGCCTTGTTTGGAGATTTGACAATTTCTTCTTGATACTAATAAAAACAGAATGAATCACGATGTAAAAATCTTGACTTGGACTCATAAATCAGGGTAGAATCACCCTGAAGTTGAATCAAGATCATCGGAGTTATGATGAAGAAGTTATCCCACTTTTAACCGAAGTGACTCCAATTTACCTTGTTTGGAGATTTGACAATTTCTTCTTGATTCTAATTAAAACCAGAATGAATCAAGATGTAAGAAGCTTGATTTTGACTCATAAATAAGTGCAGAATCATCCTGAAGTTGAATCAATATCATTGGACTTATGATGAAGAATTTATCCCACTCTTAACTGAAGTGATTCCAGTTTACCTTGTTTGGAGATTTGGCAATTTCTTCTTGATACTAATAAAACCAGAATGAATCACGATGTAAAAAACTTGATTTAGACTCATAAATCAGTTTATAATCACCCTGAAGTTGAATCAAGATCATAAGAGTTATGATGAAGAAGTTATCCTACTGTTAACCGAAGTGATTCAAGTTTACCCTGTTTGGAGATTTGGCAATTTCTTCTTGATACTAATAAAAACAGAATGAATAAAAATGTAAAAAGCTTGATTTGGACTCATAAATTAGTTGAGAACCAACCTGAAGTTGAATCAATATCATTGGAGTTATGATGAAGAAGTTATCCCACTTTTAACTGAAGTGATTCCAATTTACTCTGTTTGGAAATTTGACAATTACTTCTTGATAATAATAAAACCAGAATGAATCACGATGTAAGAAGCTTGATTTGGACTAATAAATCAGTGTAGAATCACCCTGAAGTTGAATCAAGATCATAGGAGTTATGATGAAGAAGTTATCCCACTTTAAACCGAAGTATTCCAGTTTACCCTGTTTGGAGATTTGGCAATTTCTTCTTGATACTAATAAAACCAGAATGAATCATGATTTAAGAAGCTTAATTTGGACTCATTTATCAGTGTAGAATCACCCTGAAGTTGAATCAAGATCATAGGAGTTAGGATGAAGAAGTTATCCCACTTTTAACCGAAGTGATTCCAGTTTACCCTTTTTGATATTTGGCAATTTGTTCTTGATACTAATAAAACCAGAATGAATCACGATGTAAGAAGCTTTATTTGGACTCATAAATCAGTTTAGAATCATCCTGAAGTTGAATCAAGATCATAGGAGTTATGATGAAGAAGTTATCCCACTTTTAACCGAAGTGATTCCAGTTTACCCTGTTTGGAGATTTGGCAATTTCTTCTTGATACTAATAAAACCAGAATGAATCACGATGTAAGAAGCTTGATTTGGACTCATAAATCAGTGGATAATCATCCCGAATTTGAATCAATATCATTGGAGTTATGATCAAGAAGTTATCTCACTTTTAACCGAAGTGATTCCAGTTTGTCGTGTTTGGAGATTTTGCAATTTCTTCTTGATACTAATAAAACCAGAATGAATCACGATGTAAGAAGCTTGATTTGGACTCATAAATCAATTTAGAATCATTCTAAAGTTGAATCAATATCATTGGAGTTATGATGAAGAAGTTATCCCACTTTTAACCGAAGTGATTCCAGTTTCCATGTTTGGAGATTTGGTAATTTCTTCGTGATTCTAATCAAAACAGGATGAATCATGATTTAAGAAGCTTGATTAGGACTCAAAAATCAGTTGAGAATCATCCTGAAGTTGAATTAATATCACTGGAGTTATGAAGAAGAAGTTATCCCACTTTTAACTGAAGTAATTCCAGTTTATCATGTTTGGAGATTTGGCAATTTCTTCTTGATACTACTAAAACCAGAATGAATCACGATTTAAGAAGCTTGATTTGGAATCATAAATCAGTGTAGAATCATCCTGAATTTGAATCAATATCATTGGAGTTATGATGAAGAAGTTATCCCACTTTTAACTGAAGTGATTCTAGTTTACCCTTTTTGGCGATTTGGCAAATTCTTCTTGATTCTAATCAAACCACAAGTAATCAAGATGTAAGAAACTTGATTTGGACTCATAAATCAGTGTAGAATCACCCTGAAGTTGAATCAAGATCATAGAAGTTATGATGAAGAAGTTATCCCACTTTTAACCGAAGTGACTCCAGTTTACCATTTTTGGAGATTTGGTAATTTCTTCTTGATTCTAATCAAACCAGAATGAATCAAGATGTAAGAATATTGATTTGGACTCATAAATCAGTGGATAATCACCCTAAAGTTGAATCAATATCATAGGAGTTATGATGAAGAAGTAATCCGACTTTTAACCGAAGTGAATCTAGTTTACCATTTTTGGAGATTTGGCAATTTCTTCTTGATACTAATAAAACCATAATGACTCATTATTTAAGAAGCTTGATTTAGATTCATAAATCAGTGTCGAATCACCCTGAATTTGAATCAAGATCATATGAGTTATGATGAAGAAGTTATCCCACTTTTAACCGAAGTGATTCCAGTTTACCTCGTTTGGAGAGTTGGCAATTTCTTCTTGATTCTAATTAAAACCATAATTAATCAAGATGTAAGAAGCTTGATTTGGACTCATAAATTAGTGCAGAATCATCCTGAAGTTGAATGAATATCATTGGACATATGATGAAGAAGTTATCCCACTTTTAACCGAAGTGATTCCAGTTTATCCTCTTTGGAGATTTGACAATTTCTTCTTGATTCTAATCAAACCATAATGAATCAAGATGTAAGAATCTTGATTTAGACTCATAAATCATTCTAGAATCACCCTGAAGTTGAATCAATATAGTAGGAGTTATGATGAAGAAATTATCCCACTTTTAACAGAAATGATTCGAGTTTGTCCTGTTGGAGATTTGGCAATTTCTTCTTCATTCTAATCAAACAAGAATGAATAAAGATGTAAGAATCTTTATTTGGACTCATAAATCAGTTAATAATCACCCTTAAATTCAATCAATATCATATGAGTTATGATGAAGATGTTATTCCACTTTTAACCGAAGTGATTTCAGTTTACCCTTTTTGCAGATTTAGCCATTTCTTCTTGATTCTAATCAAACAAGAATGAATCAAGATTTAAGAGTCTTGATTTGGACTCATAAATAAGTGTAGAATCACCCTGAAGTTGAATCAATATTATTAGATTTATGATGAAGAACTTATCCCACTTTTTACCGAAGTGATTTCAGTTTACCCTGTTTGGAGATTTGGCAATTTCTTCTTGTTTCTAATCAAACCAGAATTAATCAAGATGTAAGAAGCTTGATTTGGACTCATAAATCAGTTGAGAATCATCCTGAAGTTGAATTAATATCATTGGAGTTATGATGAAGAAGTTATCCCACTTTTAACTGAAGTGATTCCAGTTTACCCTATTTGGAGATTTGGCAATTTCTTCTCGATACTAATAAAACCAGAATGAATCACGATGTAAGAAGCTTGATTTAGACTCATAAATCAATTGAGAATCATCCTGAAGTTGAATTAATATCATTGGATTTATGATGAAGAAGTTATCCCACTTTTAACTGAAGTGATTCCAATTTATTGTTAGAATGAATAAATAAAGAAAAGAAGAAGCAAGCTAGTTGAAGATAGAATCTGGATCAAATAGACTTGACTCACAAGGAATTATGAAGGCTGCCCTATACCACTTGGCCTAACTTGACTTGCAAGGCAAGGAATAAGTTGGGGAGGACCTTGTGGACGTTGCTAGGCTCCACAAACCTAAGGATACTCAGTTTGAATTCAAAAGGAAGGATCCGGTTTGGTTTAAGCAAGAAGAAGTCACATAGGTGCATAAGGAGTTGTGTAGACCTGTCACTATCACCAAGGAAGGTTGTGCCTCTCCTCATGTCCGTTTCTACTCTTCCTGGACGTGCCAGACCTTGGTTGTATCTCCTTTGGCCTCTTCTCATTCCATACATAATTATTTGTTTATGTTTCCATGTTTTAGTAATTGTTTAATCATGTTTATTGCCTATTTAAAGGCATCCCCATCACTTGTAACATTACTAGAATCAATGGACAAGTTTCTCTCTCTCTAAACTCGTGGCTCTCTCTCTCTCTTGCTTGTGTCTTAACAATATTCACAATGTAAGGAGCTAAGCATTATGGTTTAGAGGTTGTCTTAACTCTATCTCTCTTAAGGCAGCCTAATACTTGTAAAACTCAGTCTAAACTCTTCTATATCTCCTCTTAAGCTCTAGATTACTGATTCTAAATCCTCTTCATCTTAGGTACACAAACTCAAAGTGTTGTATTACTTCAGAAGGATAGATTCAAACTAGATATTCTTTGCCACACATAACCAGTTTGCTGCCTAGGATGTTGGTTATAGTGTAGGCTATTTAAGAAGATTCAACCACCAGTTGGTTTTGTCTTCCTTTGAATGGTGAGTTCCTGTTGTATGGTTGAAGAGGATTCAGTTACAAGTTAACTGAATACTCTCTTGACATGGGACAAATACTCATGAATTCCAACATGGTATCAGAGCCTAGTTGCTCTTCTTTGGGAAAACTCACCCCATTGTCTGTTTTTTCTTGAATCAGATCCTTTCTCTCCCACTCTGATATAGTGTAAGCTTGGTCAATACTTTTTAGTATCTTGAAATCAAGCTTCAGGAGGGGAAAGGATTCGAAAATGCTTCATCATTATGTTTTATCCATTGGATAATAGCTTTCTCCTAAATGGAACATCTCTTTGACCAGTGGACAAACTTTTTTGATCCATTGGTTTCATTGTTGTCTAAGCCACAGGAAACACTTGTTCATGTGTTATTCTGATGGTTCTCTTGTTGCAAGCCTTGGAAAACATCACTTCATGGGTTATTCCAGTGGCACATGTCTAAGATCAGTGGATAAATTGATTGTCCAATGGTCCATTGTGTTTCAGCTACTAAAGCACCAAAATCTTGATGAGTATTGGACGCTCCTGGCTGTCAATGCTTCCGCAAAACTCAAGAAACAGAGCAAAACTCTGTCCATTAGAACTCTTGAGCAAATTCTCTATTTTCTATTCTCTCATTCTCTGATTCTCCAGGCTACTTATTCTCCATCATTCTCCCATTCTCTAGCTACTAATACTCTGGTTACATCATTCTCTACTCTCTACTTATTCTGTGGTTACTTATACTCTATTGTTACATAAATCTCTATTCTCACAATCTTGTTTAGAATCTGCCTAAGGTTGTTAAACTGTCTTGAAGTTAAGCTCATTTGAAAGAATAGTCTTGCTTCTGTCCTTAGGAAAATTGATTGTGTTTCTTCTTGGATGCTTAGTCTTGTTGATTAGGATTCAGAGAGTGTTGCTTGGATATAATCATGAAGATATCTGTCCATAGTTTGCTTGAAATGTGTTTTAGAAATCAGACTTGGTAAAAACCCATGATCTGATCTCTTGGTGTCTACTTATGCTTGTCATACTGTTTGTTGATAGGCTGCCCATGTTGATCAGAGCCTGCACAAGATGCATATTCCTGACCAAGGAGATTGCCCACTGCCCATCAACACTTTGGACACTGATTATGTCCATTAACTTCCAAGATGGTTGAGAGGATGAATGGAGCAGTGGAGAGATTTCTCAGAAGTGACTTACCTGATGCCAAGAGGGTGGACAGGAAGTACATTTAAGAGAAAAGATCACAATTCAAGCCAAGAGGGTTGTGGTCTCAAGGCATTGGTGATCATCATTGGCTCTCATCTTCCAAGCTTGACCACATACTATTATTCTCAGGTCAAGCTTGAGGAGGGGTGTTAAAATGAGAAGCCAATGTCCATTCTTCAGAAATTTCTGCAAGGGAAGTACCTAAATCTATATTCATTCTTATGATTGAATAGGTTTGCCCCTTGAGAATTGATGCATGTGTTTGTGCATTGTTTGAATCAGGTACTTGGAGCTCATGAGAAGAGTCTGGTTGTGGATTAAACCCTTTGATGATGGCAGGATGTCAGAACAAAGGGGGAGACAAAGAACCAGCCACATGGAGAGTTTCAAGCAGATTTGAGTGTGAAGCAATGAAGGCATTGGTGCCTGCTTACCATTGAAGAAAGGCCATGATCCAGGTTTTATGAGTTCCGAAACTTGATCATAAGACTCATAAACCCACTGGCCAATCTCCAGGCCTTGTTGAATCTCTACTCTTTTCCTTAGCTGGTTTTGTCCCAAATGGGTTTTCTGGCTAAGGTTTTTTAAGGAGGGAGCTTGTTCAAGGTTCCAAGCTTGTTCAAGGATCTCCTATGGTTAAGCTTGAGGGAGAGTGTTAGAATGAATAAATAAAGAAAAGAAGAAGCAAGCTGGTTGAAGATAGAATATGGATCAAACAGACTTGACTCACAAGGAATTTTGAAGGCTGCCCTATACCACTTGGCCTAACTTGACTTGCAAGGCAAGGAATAAGTTGGGGAGGACCTTGTGGACGTTGCTAGGCTCCACAAACCTAAGGATACTCAGTTTGAATTCAAAAGGAAGGATCTGGTTTGGTTTAAGCAAGAAGAAGTCACATGGGTGCATAAGGAGTTGTGTAGACCTGTCACTATCACCAAGGAAGGTTGTGCCTCTCCTCATGTCCCTTTATACTCTTCCTGGACGTGCCAGACCTTGGCTGTATCCCCTTTGGCCTCTTCTCATTCCATACAGAATTATTTGTTTATGTTTCCATGTTTTAGTACTTGTTTAATCATGTGTATTGTTTATTTAAAGGCTTCCCCATCACTTGTAAGATTACTAGAATCAATAGACAAGTTTCTCTCTCTCTAAACTCGTGGCTCTCTCTCTCTTGCTTGTGTCTAAACAATATTCACAATGTAAGGAGCTAAGCATTATGGTTTAGAGGCTGCCTTGACTCTATCTCTCTTAAGGCAGCCTAAAACTAGTAAAAATCAGTCTAAACTCTTCTTTATCTCCTCTTAAGCTCTAGATTACTGATTCTAAATCCTCTTTATCTTAGGTACACGAACTCAAAGTGTTGTATTACTTCAGAAGGATAGATTCAAACTAGAGATTCTTTGCCATACATAACGAGTTTGCTGCCTAGGATCTTGGTTATAGTGTAGGCTATTTAAGAGGATTAACCACTAGTTGGTTGTGTCTTCCTTTGAATGGTGAGTTCCTGTTGTAAGAAGAGTAGAAAGGGACAAGATAACTGATTACTCTCTTAACATGAGACAAACACTCATGTTTGGAAATTTGACAATTACTTCTTGATACTAATAAAACCAGAATTAATCACGATGTAAGAAGCTTGATTTGGACACATAAATCAGTTTAGAATCATCCTGAAGTTGAATCAAGATCATAGGAGTTATGATGAAGAAGTTATCCCACTTTTAACCGAAGTGATTCCAGTTTACCCTGTTTGGAGATTTGGCAATTTCTTCTTGATACTAATAAAACCAGAATGAATCACGATGTAAGAAGCTTTATTTGGACTCATAAAGCAGTGTAGAATCATGTTGAAGTTGAATCAATATCATTGGAGTTATGATGAAGAAGTTATCCCACTTTTAACCGAAGTGATTCTAGTTTGTCCTGTTTGGAGATTTGGCAATTTCTTCTTGATACAAATAAAACCAGAATGAATCACGATGTAAGAAGCTTGATTTGGATTCATAAATCAGTTTAGAATAACCCTGAAGTTGAATCAAATTCATAGGAATTATGATGAAGAAGTTATCCCACTTTTAACCGAAGTGATTCCAGTTTACCTTGTTTGGAGATTTGGCAATTTATTCTTGATACTAATAAAACAAGAATGAATCACGATGTAATAAGCTTGATTTGGACTCATAAATCAGTTTAGAATCACCCTGAAGTTGAATGATGAAGAAGTTATCCCACTTTTAACCAAAGTGATTCCAGTTTATCCTGTTTGAAGATTCGATAATTTCTTCTTGATTCTAATCAAACCAGAATTAATCAAGATGTAATAAGCTTGATTTAGACTCATAAATCAAGTTCAATCAATATCATTGGACTTATGATGTAGAAGTTATCCCACTTTTAACCGAAGAGATTCCAATTTACCATGTTTGGAGATTTGATAATTTCTTCTTGCTACTAATAAAACCAGAATGAATCACGATGTAAGAAGATTTTTTTTGGAATCATCAATAAGGTTAGAATCAACTTGAAGTTGAATCAAGATCATAGGAGTTATGATGAAGAAGTTATCCAACTTTTAACCGAAGTGATTCCAGTTTAACCTGTTTGGAGATTTGCCAATTTTTTCTTGATACTAATAAAACCAGAATTAATCACGATGTAATAAGCTTGAATTGGACTCATTAATCAGTGTATAATCATCCTGAAGTTGAATCAAAATTATTGGAGTTATGATGAAGAAGTTATCCCACTTTTAACCGAAGTGATTCTAGTTTACCCTGTTTGGAGATTTAGCATTTTTTCTTGATTCTTATCAAACCAGAATGAATCAAGATGTAATAATATTGATTTGGACTCATAAATCAGTGGAGAATCATCCTGAAGCTTAATCAATATCATT
>CAJHQQ010005273.1:0-18566 GCA_905132885.1 Moricandia moricandioides
ATCTATTCTCTCTGGTTGGTGTCGATCGATGTGAATTAGAAGTGCCGAGTGAAACCAAATTTTCCACATGAAAATCGCTATCTTGGGGCTTCTCTCTCTTGCCTTCCTGCCAGAAATCATCATGTGGTGTCTTTGCCCAGTGACATGCAGTTTTTTTATGTATTTCAATGCAAACTCTATCAAATTAACCCTACGAACTATTCTTACCAAGAGAAGTCAAATTGTAGTATTTAGGGATCAAATTCACAGGGAGCATGGGCACATAATAAACTCAAATAAATAACCTGTACATAAACTATAGCAGATAATTGATTGATTTGTAAGTAAGCAATAATAATAAATAGCTAGATCTAAGATTTCAGGCAAATGGATTATAGAGGATAGAAGCTAAGGGTATTAATCATAGAACTCGATATCTAATATAAAAGACGACCAGCTATCGCTGCGAGTTAATCTATTGACTAAGTCTGATGTCTCAGCTCTCGCTTGTTGACACAGAATGACCGTCAATCGATGGCAATGATCCTGCATCGATCGATGGTCTTTTGAGTCAAGTTTAAAGACCTAATTCGGTATGTTCACTAAATTAACTAAATCAACTCTCGTTTGTTTCTATCAACCTAGCTCACTAGAATTAATTATGGTAGTAGACCATGTTCACGCTTGCGCCTAACTATTCTATGATCAGGGTTCTAGTTAGCTACTCTAGAACACAAGCAATAAACACATTTCTATTGATAGATCTAATAATCACCCTATAAATTCTATTTTTTGGCTAATCCATCAATACTATTAATAAATCCTAAACCTAACAAGAGATCTACTCAGACATGATCTTTGTCACATGAATCATAGATGAATAGAATAGAAATCAAATAAAGAACCAAAGGATTTGCAGGAGGATTCTGAAGGAGTTCCTCCCTTCTCTCCTAACCCTATAACAATAGATAGAATAAAGCTTGGTGCCTAAACTATTTCATAGGAACATATAAATAGGGTTTTTGGTCGTCAAGGGTATTTTGGTAATTTTTGATGGCTTCTAGGTTTAAGTCAGCCATAGAAAAGTCAGGTCTGTCTTCTGGGATCACCGCCGATCGAAACCAAGGCTGTGCCGTCAATCGACACTCATTTATCTTCTCAACAACTTCTTTACGCGAGGCATACAGACCACTCTCTAGTAAAACAGGTGTAACTTTCTATCTAACCATCAGATGGAACTCAAACTGGTGGCATTGAAAATCTAACTCAATGATGTATCTTCTGTCGAAATATCAGCTCAATCCACCATGGGAAGCTCTTTATCCATAGCTAAACCTCTGACGCATCTGCGCAGTTCTGCATCTCTATAAGCTCCAGAATCACCAAAGTTCTCCAGAACGTACCTGAATCTGAAAATACTCTAAAGCATACTTCAAACACATATAATAAAATATAAATAGGTCTGTATTCATGGAACAATAGTGGTAAATATCAGACCCTATCAACTCCCCAGACTTAACCTTTTGCTTGTCCCCAAGCAAACAAAGCATGCGAAGGAGGTTTTTAAAAGCGGAGACTCACATGATGTCTAAGTATAAATATCACCCTACTTTTTTGCAACCACATCATATCAAGTCAATCATAGAGAAAATTTATATACACTATCCTAGTATATTAACCAAATTCATTATACCAACAACTTAGCAAATACTAGCTTGACTTGCCCCTCTACTAATTTCATTTCTTTGCATAAAAGAAATGTGTATGCTTTACCTTGAGAGTATCGATCAAAGAACACATGGACTCTTACCCCTGGAAGTATCTGAGCACATAGGTAGTCTTCTCTGATCAATTTCCCCTCTCTCTTCCCACTTCTTCTCAGTCAATGTCTCCCTTATTTTGAGGGTATTATTTTATTTTTTTTAATTGACTGAGATATTTGGATAGGATTCCATGAATCAAGCCTTAATGTTTTTTGCCAACAGATCTTGTTCACTTCTTTTTGACCTTTATCTCTTTCTAGGATCATATGAATCAAGCCTTAATGGTTTTAGCCACCAAATCATATTCGACTCCTTTAATCTGAAGGGGAGAGAGAGGAGAATCAGAAACACACAGACTTTTACCTTCCAGACTTGCAGAAGTAATCTGATCCAGTGTATACCAAGCCACAAAGCAAGCTAATAATGTCAGGATTAGTGTTGGAAATCATCTTCGGTTCCTTCAAACTTTATAAGCAAGTGTGACATAGTGGCATGATGATCCACTTTGGTATCTCTAGTAATCTCTATAAACAACCTTCTAATAATGGTTCTAAAGTGTGGTTAGTCAATAATAAATCTTGATCATAGTCTCTTTCTTGACTCAATAATGTTTTTTAAAAAAACTTATATATATATATACATAAAACTCAAAATCAAATCAAATAGCATTAGTGAACCTCCCCCAGACTTAAATTACATTGTCTCTAGTGTAATCCGCCTCGGCTTGGTTAGGAAAAATCAAATCATAGGTAAACAACTTAAGAGAGAAACCCGATACCAGACTCTATAAAAGAGTGTCGATCGATGGTAGATGGATGGTGTCGACCGATGGTCATGATCCATGGACGATCAATGTTTATTCTTCATTCTCGATCGATAGTACATCTGGAAGTTTCTACTCTGTTCTTTTTTTTTTATTATAGAAAATAAAACTCAAAATATAACACAATATCAGTAATACATCCCTCAGACTTAAACAACACTATCACCATTGTTATAAATCTGAGATTGGTGAAGAAAATAAATCATAATGACCAAATTTAAAAAGAAAAACGATATACCTGCTTGATGATGGTGACCGTCGATCGACACAGTTAAGTGGCGATCAATTAATGCTCGGTTGATCCGTCGATCGACAGTGATCAAGTGTCGATCGATGCTCTGCGCAATCTATCTTCCTCTGATCTCTCTTTTTAACCTGAAACAAATAAATACGAAAATCAGTAAAATGAAAAATAAAATCTAATTATAACTTACTAAACATTGGGGTTCCTCCCACTGAGCGCTTGTTTTTAGTGTTGAGCTTGACGCTTTGAAACTCTATTACAGTCCGGATGAGATTGAGAACTTGCTCCAAAACAATTCCCAGTGTTCAATATCTTCAGCTTCATCATCCTTTTTGTGAAAGCCTCCATAAACTCTTATCCTTTGTATATCATCTCAGCAATAGGGAGTGCTCGAAGCTTTGCAAATGGATGTGAGAAACATATGCTGCGCTTTCTGTACTTCCTGACACCATCTGAGAAGTGGGGAATCAATGATAACTGAGGACTTCCCTTAGTCTTTTTCCTCTTCTTCCAGCTCCTCTTCTTCTTTCCCCTAGAATTGTCTGACTTCGTGGTGCCTCCGTCAAAAAGATTTCGACACACTTCAAAATTTTTCTGCTCTGATATGCGACAGGTGTCGATTGACGCTATAGTGTTGTAATCGATCGATGCTGCAATGTGGTGTCGTTCGATACTGCAGTTCTGGTGTCGATTGATACTGCTTTTGATGGGCCTTTTTCAACGTCACTTCTATATCTTAACTCTCTCTGAAAAGCTACCGCATCAAATACCATACTGTAGGAACCTAGATGCACACTTCTATCTGGTGGGATAGGAGATTCAACTTCAAATACAGCGCATGGAACCAAAATCTTCACATGATCATGTATCCTTTTCACTCTTTTCTGAAAGCCATCAACTTCTTCTGTGCAGATAGGTGGTCTCTGATGTTTAGGGACAACAAGATGTGAGGTCTTGGACACGTGCATTATCTCCTCAACCGGTCCTGGTTCAATCATGTAACATGGTTGTTCATCCAAGAATGAGTGTCGATCAATGTTGGATGGGCAGTGTCGATCGATAGTATCCGATGGGTGTTGATCGCCATCATTAGGTGGGTGTCGATCGATGTTAGCCTTTGGTGAAGTCTCTAGATCTTTTCTCAAAGTGTGCTGATCGTCATCAAGCTTCTGCTCCAAGGTCTGATGCATATCTTCAAACCATTCTTCTAGCTCCATAGTGACTTTCCCACTCAAATACAAATTCCCAAATTTTTCTTTATCCTTTGGCCTCAAGAAATCTCCGATAATGATGTTTCTTTCTACATCCGGAGCATGATAACAACTTGATACATCGGTGCTCTCTGGTGTCGAGTCTGCAATGTCCTGAAGATAACTCGATCTTTCATGGATGTCGAGTGGTGTCGATCGATAATAGGGGTTAGTGTCGATCGATGATGAGCTCTTAGGGTCGATCGATGTTGAGATCTTAGTGTCGATCAACATCGAGGTCGGATCGATAATATCAACTTCTTCTCCTCTGCTCGGTTCAGATCCACGATACTTAATACCCATTGCTACGTACTCGAGAAGCTATCGTGGAATCTCGTCTTCTTTCTTAATTTGCCAAATTTCAAGGATCTTTCCCACTTATCGTTGATCTCTTTTTCTCGAGCTACTGCAGCTTCATCGAGAAATACATAAAGGAATGCTCATTTAGTATCATCCTAGCGAGTCAGAGATCGTGGTTCCAGTCGACTAAACCAGCTAAATGCATTCCCAGAGATAGAATAGGGGAAGATCTTGCAGAGCATGTGGTATTCAGACACTTCATTTTGCTCGCTCCTTGAGACTAGATCCACAAGTTCTTCGATGTGTTCCTTCGGATCTTCATGAGGTAAACTCTGAAAAGAGTTATGAGCTTCCCAATCATACCATTCACAGCTCATCTAGAAGTCATTTATTTCAGTAACAACAATAACATCGGGGACCACAACTCCTTGTGCATTAATCAATTGTCCTATACTATTGCGAGGACGACCTTCTTCGTCTCGTAAGATCTTATTCTCACCAGCCTTAAGTATAAGAACTTCAATTTCCTCTATCTTCTCGCAAGTGGCATCACTCGACGGTGAAGTGTGAGTGTCGATCGATGTCATGATGTTAGTGTCGATCGACGTTGAAGTATTGGTGTCAATCGATGCTTGCTTCTCTTTGCTAGTGATCACTGCTTGGAGGGTGTCGACTGCCCTCGTAGACTTATGGATCGTGCGCGAATCAGCAGGTTCCTTTTTTGAAGAACCCAAAAATCTTCTCCTCATTGCTTCCAGGTACAAGTATGTATGTACCTGAAACACAAGAAAAAAAATTATGTAAGTAAAATAATATAGAAAAATACCTAGACTAAATCAAACAAATCGAGTCTAATGGCGAATCCTTGCTCCCCGGCAACGGCGCCAATTTGACATGCGGGTTTTTATGTATTTCAATGCAAACTCTATCAAATTAGCCCAACGAACTACTCTTGCCAAGAGAGGTAAGATTGTAGTATTTAGGGATCAAATTCACAGGGAGCATGGGAACACAATAAACTCAATACAGTCGCGATTAAGCTAGGCAAATAGATAAATAAGCAGTACATAAACTATAGCAGATAATTGATTGATTGGTAAGTAAACAATAATAATAAATAACTAGATCTAGGGTTTCACACAAGTGGATTATAGAGGATAAAATCTAAGGGTATTAATCATAGAACTCAATATCTAAAGTAAAATACGACCAGCTCTCACGGCGAGTCTAATCTATTGACTAAGTTCGATGTCTCAGCTCTCGCTTGTTGACATTGAATTACCGTCGATCGATGGAAATGATCCTACGTTGATCGATGGTCTCTTGAGTCAAGCTTTATGGTCTAATTTGATAAGTTAACTAAATTAGCTAAATCAATCGCCTGTTATAGCAACCTAGCTCAACAAGATTAATTATGGTAATAGACCATGCCCTCGCTTGCGCCTAACTATCCTATGATCAGGGTTCTAGTTAGCTACCCTAGAACAAAAGTAATAAACACAATTATATTGATAGATCTAATAATCACCCTAGCAATTCTATTGTTTGGTTAATCCATCAATACCATAAATAAGCCATAAACCTAACAAGAGATCTACTCATACATGATTTTTTCACAGAAATCATAGATGAATAGAATAGATATAGAATAGAAATCAAATAAAGAACCAAAGGAGTTCCGAGAGAACTCTGAAGGAGTTCCGAGAGGACTCTGAAGGAGTTCCGAGAGGACTCTGAAGGAGTTCCGAGAGGACTCTGAAGGAGTTCCTCCCTTCTCTCCTAACCCTAAAAGAATAAATAAAATAAAGCTTGGTGCCTAAACAATGGCAAAGAAACATATAAATAGGGTTTTAGGTCGTCCATGGGTATTTTGGTAATTTGTGATGGTTTATGGGCTTAAGTCGGCCAGAAAAAAATCGGGCCTGTCTTCTGGTATCACCTTCGATTGACACCAAGTTTGTGTCGTCGATCGACACTCATTCATATTCTCGACAGCTTCCTCTCGCGAGGCAGACATGCCACTCTCCAATAAAACGGGTGTAACTTTCAATCTAACCATCAGATGGACCTCAAACCGGTGGCATTGGAAAGCTAACTCAACGATCTATCGCCTGTTGCATCCATAGCTAAACATCTGATGCATCTGTGCAGTTCTAAATATCTAAAAGCTCCATAATCACCAAATTTCTCCAGAACGTATCTGAACCTGAAAATACTCTAAAACATACTCCAAACACATATAATAGACTCTAGATAAGGCTGTATTCATGGCACAATAGTGGTAAATATCAGGTCCTATCACCCAGTCTCGATTGTCTCCTTAATCAAGCTCTCATGCTTCTTAATGGTCTCACTTGTTTGCATCACTTGATTCTCTAATTTCTTTACATGAGTGCTGAGGTTTTTGAACTTAGTATTGAGTTTGAGGTACAAAACATTTATCTTCCCATTGAAATCCACAATCATCTTATGATGTCCCTCTAAGACTCTGTGAACCATCGCTTCAATCTTGTTTTCCTTACTTTCTGGAGGAGGATTCTCGTAGTAGGTAGATCCATAAGTCATGTTGTTGTTGAAGGGCCTTGGCTGTGAATTCTGATTAAATTTACTCATTTGACCAGTTCGATAGGAGTTCCTGTTGAAGCATGAATTCCCTTGTCTCCGGAAACCATTCCCATCAAAGTGGTTTATATCTTCTTCATCAATCTCATCTTCTCCAGACTCAATTGCTTCCACACAGCGCCAAATTTGACATCGGTGTGTTTGCTGTTCTAGCAGGGTATAAATATCCTAAACAATTAAGTATCAAATTAATCCTTAGTTCTAACACACAAAACAATACTCTTGCCAATAGAGACCAGGTGTAGTACTTAGGGATCTAATCCACAGAAAACAATGGCACACAATAGATTTATTATTCCTAAAGGTTAAGCTAGGTGATTATATATATTGGTAAAAAGTAATCAGTCTAAGGAAACATTCCTTTATTGGAGAGTGTAGATGCAATATGGAAATATGCTAATAATGTAATTATGGAAATCTACTAATAATGTAAATATGGAAATATGCTACTAAACTAACTAGATGTAAATATAAATATTCTAGATCTGGGGTTTTAATCTTAATGAATTGTAGGGAATAAGAAGAACGGATATGTAGATATTCTAGAACTCAAATATTAACTATTTTGACCTTTTTAACTCAAACTCTCGAATGCGAGCAAAAGGAAAGATCATCGATCGACGGTGAAATCAGAAGGAAGTGTGAACAAGATTTGATATGTTCACCAAGCTAATTAGACCAGCTCTCGCATGCGCCTAACAACCTAGTTCAATGGAGTCTATTCTAGCACAGAATCTACTCTCGTAGTCGTCTATGTCCTACTTTCGAAATCCTAGTTAGCTACTCTAGAATGTAAGCATTAAGCACAACTCAATTGATGAATATTAACTTAACCTAGCAATCCTACTTTTGGGCTAATCCATGATTGATATCATTTAATCCTAAATCTAGTTGATAACTACTTAGACATAATCAAAGTAAGAATAATAATCTGAATATAATGCATAGATAAAACACTGGGTTCCAATACAAATCTCCCTGAGGAGTTATGAATCTTATCCCTAAATAAAATACTAAAGAACCTAGAACTTAGCACCGTATGTCTCGGTATATATGCATATTATCTTCTGGTGTCATACATAAATATATAAATATAAAAAAACTAAAATCTAGGTCAAAACTTGTTTAGGGGTAAACTTGTAATCTTATGTCTTGTCTTCATCTTAGGCTTGAAATCAGTTGTCTGCGAATTGGTCAATGATAGATGTCAAGTGGTCAGCATCGATCGATCTTGATCATGTAACATCGGTAGATGTAAAGATAGTGTCGTCGATCGATGACAGTCTTGTATTTCGACTCTCTCAATGATCAGCTACGGATTATTCTCTTCTAAAGGCTCCAAAAGCTCAAAATATCTCCATATATCTCTAAAACGTACATGTACCTGTAGAGACCTTAAAACATAGTCTAAACACACATAATAGACCCTAAATAGAGCTTACAACATGGCATAAAACTGGTAATAAATAGGCTATATCAGTACCCTTAAGGTACCGGGAAATCCTCTTCTTCCTCGCCTCCCTCTTTTGGGCAGATTTGGCGGCTCTCTGAGCAATGTCGGGAATCTCAACAACATGCTTCACCATTTTCAACTTAATAAAAACATATCAGAACTGTTAAAACCAAGACTACAAAAACAAAAGCAAGAAACACTGAAAGTTGAGATCAACTCACCACAAACTCTTGCGCGGGTATAGTAATCAACGAGATCATACTACAAAAAAACTAGGAAAGGAAAACGATTCAGAACGATCCTCCAAAAACTAAACCCCTAACAAGACTAGTAGCACACCACAAATCTTCGAGAAGGACAAGATTGCCAATCGTAGCTAGATCAAGACGAGGTTAAAACGTTAGAAGTAGCGCACCACAGAACTTTGGTGAAAGACAAAGACGATAGTCAGAAAAGAGAAAGATAAGAGAGAACCAAACCAGTTTTTTTTCTCTAATGCTTACGATATTAAAAGACGAGAAGGGGGCACAGTAGCTTATATTCTAAAGACCGAGAGTCACAAAAGAAATGATTGCGTCTCTACAAATGATTTGGTTTCCAAGTAGAAAAGTCGAATCCCTTGATTTTTTCCAGTCAAAATCCCTCAAATCAGTTTCGTAATAAATGTATGAATCCAGAAACTCAAACCGGGTCTCGGTACATAAGACCAATGGTCCCACGAAATGTCGTACAAGCCGAATTCCACACCCAACATAATTTGTAATATTTTAAATTTTTAAAATTAAAGAAAACTAAATTACTGAAGGAGATTTAAATTCCTCGTAACATTTACAATGAATTTACAAAGAAGTACAAGTAAAGTGGTCGTAACATGTTACAAGACTTTTATAAGTACTTCCATGTAAATTCCTCATAATTTTTACAAAGATTTTACAAGGAATATTTACGAATTTATTAGGACCCGTTATGACGAATTTACTAGGGCCCTTTACGAAAAATTTACTAATACCCGCGTTTTCATATTACGACGATGACTAGCTCTGCTTCTATTTATGACGAAAGTGATTCATCGTAACGTTAACGAGGAATTTACAAAAATATTTCATTACGACGGGCGTTTTACAACGAAACATATTTCGTTAATAATTTACCGTAATAGTACGAAGAATTAAAAACGAATAGTGCCGTTGTAATGCTTATGCTTCTTGTAGTGATTTTGATATTGTACAAATACGGAATTTTTCATTTGAATTGGCTATCAATTTTATAATAAAACTTTTATAAACTCATTTATTTCAGAATAATTATTTTTTAAAGATTATCCCAAAATTCATTATTTCTTATGATTTATAAATAGAAACTAGTCTCATTTTATTTGGAAATTTATTTATGAGATTTAAGAGCTTTAATTGTTTTGTAAACGGAGTATATTGTACCAATTAAGTTAAGTGTTTTTGTTTGTTGTTTTGTGTGTGAAATAGAAACTAGTCTCATTTCATTTGGGTACATAAAGCATCATCTTTTTAATTATAATTTTATATTAGCTTATAATTAACTATTTTGGTGATTTAAAAAAACTTTACATTTCTGTAGGTAATTTAAGAGCTTTAGTAAATTGAGTAGATTGTACCAGTTAAGTTATGTGTTTTATTGTTTTTTTTGTGTGTGTTGTATAGTGTGTATTTGAAGTTTCAGAATTTTTTTTACTAATATTAATATAATATTTTTTTAAAAAAATATTTAAATATATAGATTAAATATAAAAAAAATTATTAAAATTTACATAATTATTTATATTAATTAAAATAAAATTTATTATTAATAAATTTATATTAAATTATAAAAGATAAAAAAATTAATTAAAATGATGGTGTATGGTATTGAATTTTATTAAATAAATTATAGATACTATAATAGTAGAATCATTCAAAAAATCTACTATAAAAAGGTTGTTAGACCCATATATATATATATATATATTTCTTTTGTCTTAACATTAATTATTCAAACCATACAATATCTAAAATTTTTAATTAGATCCTATTATTACCCTTCATTTTGTGTGATACACTTTTTTCTAAAAATATTTATCACCCAATATTATGGTTTTTGTGCAATAATGTTATACAATATATCTTATAATATATTTTATGCTCAACAGACCTATAATATTTAGACATCAATTATTAAAATGAGTATATATCATACAACACATTATACCTTGTCATCATACATTATATAGTTCCAAATATTTACAAAATCAAATTTGATAAAATCACCTTAGCAAACCATATGTTCAAAAATATATACTCTCTCCGTTTCAAAATAATGTACTATATTTTAGATTTTTCACGTATATTAAAAAACGTAAAATTTTGATTATAAATGCATTGTTTTCTGTGTTTAGATATCTTCTATAATTTTTAGTCAATCAAAATTTAGTAAACACAATTAATATCTTTGAAGTTTACAATTTGACTTTATTACATACATTAAAAATATAAAATATGAATATTTTAGAAACATTTTTTTCTAATACATGGATCATTATGAAATGGAGGGAGGTGGTAGATTACTTTATATTAATTTTATAAGAAAAATCTTAGTAATAAAACTTTTTTATTTAATTTTTTTTTGGTCTTTGGTCTAAATATTGTATTTGAGAATTTCTGGTTCGGGTTGGTTAATTCAAATACCTATAAAATACCGATAATGTTTAGTTATGTAATGAATCCATATTGGTTTGGATATATAGAACCCGAAAAACACTTAAAGTACCCGAAAACCCAAAAAAAAATACCAAAAAAAAACAAAAACCAAAACAAATACTCAAAATTTGAAATTTTACCCGATATCTAAACTGAATAACCAAAATATCCAAATTTAAGCTGAATACCCAAAAAATATTTTTTAAATGTGAAATTTCACTCGAAACCCAAAACTATAACCGAAAATCCAAACTCAAAACATAAAAATATCCGTATTACCAAAAATATATTTGAAATACCCAAATATACCTAATATACACCAAACATATCAGGTCTCGGGTAAACACATACTCGAACATAGATTTTTAGGTCCAAGTATACCCAATATGTATATTTCGTAGACCCCAACCCAAACTAAACATGTATTTTTTTCTAGATTTTGGTTTATTTTTTCAGGTCCGCGTAAAATACCCAGATATAAGAGAGAGTTACATAATAGTGTACATACAAAATCTCAAATAAATTAATTCATAAAATATATAATTTTATAAAATTCCTATCTGATATAATACAATTTTATAATATAATAATATACAATAAATCCAAAATATTAATTCATATCGAAATTTGTTTTATGATCTAAAAATATCAGTGTTTTCAAATCATGGATAAAAATCTAGTTGTAGAAGTTAAAAATGAAGTGATTGTTAAATAATTAGATGAAATAAAAATGATGTTGAATGTTTAAAAAAAAGTGTTGAATGTACAAACCATTGTACATAGTGTAAAGAAAGAGTGTTAAAACGAACAATTAGAAAACAGGACGTCAATGGAGTGGCAAAGCATGACATGAGCACTCCAAAACAAGCCGTTGTGTTAGATAACAGTCTCATGTCATAAAACAACCGTAAGAATACACCTTACGATTAATGGATCAGGACGTTACCAAACTTTCACCAATTAAATTCATCCCCCCGATACGAAAAATGCATTGCTTTAAATTATCTTTGTACTTAAAATTATTTAGTAAATGCACACTCTTTGATTCAAGATTTTTGCATGCCGACCTGTATATGAAAAAATGATGATCTAAGAAAAGCAATACTGAAAGGTATATTTTTGTTTAATAATTAAAACTAGGTGTTTACCAGCAATTTTTCAGGTAGTTATATTATATCAAAATATATATTATGTTTACACTGTTATAGTTTTTGAATAATAGTTAGAAATTTTAAATTTTTATTTTTTAACTTCAAAAAGTTGGATAATCAGAAATTTCAGTATATATTTTAGAAGATTAGTGAGATTTAGAATATTTTAACAACATAAAACTTAGTCATTAAAAATCTTTCTCTTACAGAAAAGCAATATATAATTAATTTAGATAATTGATTATAAAATTATTTTATATTTTATTTTAACACATGAAAAACTTGAAATATTATTTTTTTAAACTTAACCTATTAACGACACATAAAAGTTATTAATTAATTCTAGTTCTTTTTAACAGGTGTTTGCCACAATTTTGCGGATAGTTATATTATATCAAAAATACATATTATGTTTACATTGTTATAGTTTTTGAATAATAATTAGAAATTTAAAATTTAATTTTAATTTCAAATAGTTGGATAATCAGAAATTTCAGTATATATTTTAGAAGATCAATGAGATTTAGAATAGTTCAACAACATAAACTTTAGTCATTAAAAATATTTCTCTTACAGAATAACAATATTATAATTAATTTATATAATTTATTGTAAAATTACTTTATATTTATTTTAACACGTGAAAAAACCAAAAATACTTTAGCTTTGGAAACAAAAAATATTTTTTAGGTATAACTCCAATAGAACCAATATACTTAGTTATTTTTCTTATAAGATCTTTTGTAAATGTTTGTGTGAGCTTTAAAAACCATAAAATTTCTAAAAGTTCTTTACCTACAAATCTAATTCTTTTATATAAGAATACATAACTTTCAAATTTATTTATATAAAAAATATTACAGTATTTTATTTAGTTATATATAAATAATTAATAAATCATATATATACTTTTCCTAATTCTATATTTAATTACCATAAATCATTATTCGTAATATTACTTGTGTTATTTGGTAATTTTAGTTAATTAATTTCAGCGTTACTATTTATATTTAGAACTTAATTAATAAAATTTAACAACCAATCAAATTATAATTATTTGTTAAAATTTAACCTATTAACGACACTTTGTTAAAATTTAAACTATTAACGACACTTTGTTAAAATTTAACCTATTAACGACACATAAAAAATAATTAACTAACTTTTCAATTATTATATTGTAGGATTTATCTTCTTAAAACTGAAGATAAATTTGGTTAAAGTAAACATGAAAACATGTATTAGGAAATAGTAGTTTAAGAAATTTCTCTCATCATTTTGTCAAATCAAAAATCACACTTTCTCACTCATTTCCTAACCTATTAACGACACACAAAATTAAAGACACATAAAAGTTTAAACTGGAAATATATAATAATTAATTCTAGAGTTACCTTTTATTTTTAGAAGTTAACTAATAAAAGTTGATAATCAATCAAATTATAATTATTTTTTAAAACTTAACCTATTAACGACACATAAACAAAATACTTAAATGACTTTTCAATTAATATATAGTAGTATTTATCTCCTTAAAACTAAATATAAATTTGGTTAAAGTAAACATGAAAACGTATATTAGGAAATGGTACTTTGAGCAATTTCTCTCATAATTTTGTCAAATCACATTTTCTCACACATGTTTTTATTTAGTGTTTAACTTAAAACCCAGATTTTTTTAAGCAAACAAATTCTTCTTTAAATTATCTTAGATCATCACACTATTTTATCAAACACTAATTCATCAGAAATTTTTTATATTAAAACTAAACATACTTTAGATATATTTTCAAAATATATTTTCATTCATTTTAAATTACTTTAAAACATACATATTTTAATTAAATCTGATTAAATAATTAAATATAAAATAAAAAATAATATTTACATTTTTAAATAATACAATGTTGTTACTTTATGCATATATACTTAATATTAATGTGAGATCCAAAGTTAAATCAAAATAAAATATTTTTATTTGTATTAAATTTGTTAAATTTTATTATTGTACATTTTCAAAGTTAATTATACAGCAAAAATACACCTCATTATTTTTAAATAATATTTTCTTTCAGTTTGCATTATATTTTTCATCTTTGACTTTAAAAATTGTAGAACTTATTGATCTTCCTTTCTCAACATGTCTTAACGTTTTTAAAACACATAAAACTAGTTATTTTACATTATAGTAACACAAAATACATATATCTCGACAAACAAATAAAAATTAAATCATAAAAATATAAAAGAAGAAAGAACACAATAATCATATTTAATTATTTTCCCTCGTGTTTTTATTTATGTCTCTATTATTTTTCCTATTAAAAATATGCATGCTAATTATATTATAATAAAAGCTATATAAATTATATTAAAAGATTATTTGATTAATATAAAAATCATGTGTTTGATTAATATAATTTTAAATGACTTGCGATATAATAGTTTTAAATGAATTACCATAAATAGACGATTTACCATATAATAATTTTAATTCATATGTTTATATTAATAGATGAACTAAATAAAAAAATTCTTGATTAATATAATTTAAAATTATTTACCATAAAATTTTATGTTTTAAAATATAAAAATATTTTAATCATTTTTAAAAATGATAAATCATCTTTGATATCAAATTGTTATTGGAAAATGATTGAAAGTTTTTAAAATTATATATTTGACTGTTTCGCATTCATTTGACATATGTTTTAGAATATATATATATGTACATATCGAATGAGTGAGTTTAATTAATATTATTAGGTTTAGAATAATTAGTTTTTAAAAATCTATAATTTATTGTATTCACTACTAATATAAATATATTAAAAATCATTTTTATAATTGTTTATGTAGTATCATATGTATTTATATGTATATTATCAACTTATATAATGTAATCTATCATATTTAATTTATTTTTATAAATAAATTATGTTAATTCATTTATATTTAAAATTTTTAATTGTTTGTTTGGAAACATATATTAGATTAGGTAATTATAGGATTAGTTTCCTTTTAAAAATTTTAATTAAATAAATAAAAATGAAAAATCATTGACCAATCAAATTATAAAGTTAATTAGAGAGCTCTCCTATGACCGATACGTCATAAAAAATCAATAAAGTGACTTCTCAATTAATATATACGAGAAAATTAAAAAATAAAATTTAAAATGATTTACCATAAAAAATTAATGTTTTAAAACATACACTACAAGAAAACATCGTTATTCTGAGGGACATACCGAGGGAAACTGAGTTCCTCGGAATTTTCTGATGAAAAACCGAGGAAATACCGAGGAAAGCAAGAAATGTGGTTTCCTCGGAATTTCCTCGGAATTTTCCGAGGAAATTACGAGGAAGACCCAGTTCCTCGGAATTTTCCGAGGAAATTCCGAGGAAGACCCAGTTCCTCGGAATATTCCGAGGAACAGGGGTTTGGGTTCTGAAAAACCCATATTCCTCGGAATTATCCGAGGAAATTCCGAGGAAGGTAACAATTTTCAGGGTTTCCTCAGAAATTTCCTCAGAAAATTCCGAGGAAATTCCGAGGAACAAGAGATTTTTAACAGAAAACAACGTTTTGCGGATTGATTAACATGTATATAACCTTCATTAAAAGTCTTAACCAGATTATGAATTTAAAATTTGGTGTTTTAGACGATAACAAACAATTTTCATATTGCATGAATGAAAACCACACAACATAAGAGAAACACTTATACACTTTAATAAATGTTAAAGGGAATACTTACAATTATTTTTGAAATTTTGTTATTTTATGGTTTATGATCATCTATACAAAGAATCCTCAATGGTATGCATTACATTTGTATAAAAAATGAAATACGGCCAAAAAAATCGAGGTTTTGAAACCCCAAACCCCTGTTCCTCAAAATTTCCTCGGAAAATTCCGAGGAAATTCCGAGGAACAGAGGTTTTTCAGACCCCAATCCCTTGTTCCTCGGAATTTCCTCGGAATTTTCCGAGGAAATTCCGAGGAAGGTAACAATTTTCAGGGTTTCCTCAGAATTTCCTCAGAAAATTCCGAAGAAATTCCGAGGAAATTCCGAGGAACAAGAGGTTTTTAACCGAAAACAACGTTTTGTGGATTGATTAACACTTGTATAACCTTCATTAAGTGTCTTAACCAGATTATGAATTTAAAATTTGGTGTTTTAGACGATAACAAACAATTTTACGATTGCATGAATGAAAACCACACAACATAAGAGAAACACTTATACACTTTAATAAATGTTAAAGGGAATACTTACAATTATTTTTGAAATTTTGTTTTTTCATTGTTTATGATCATATATACAAAGAATCCTCAATGATATGCATTACATTTGTATAAAAAATGAATTACGGCCAAAAAAATTGAGGTTTTGAAACCCCAAACCTCTTTTCCTCGGAATTTCCTCGGAATTTTCCGAGGAAATTCCGAGGAAATTCCGAGGAACATGGATTTTTCAGAACCCAATCTCTTGTTCCTCGGAATTTCCTCGGAAAATTCCGAGGAAATTCCGAGGAACTGGGATTTTTTAGACTCCAATCCCTTGTTCCTCAGAATTTCCTCGGAATTTTCCGAGGAAATTCCGAGGAAGTTATTGTCCATCGGAATTTACTTACCCGGGAAAACCAATCCGCGTAAAAATTTTCGCGAACCCTAAGTTAATTATTCCGACGGAATTCCGACGACCCCGTGTCCGTCAGAATTCTTAAATACAAAACACAACCCTTCTTCTTCTTCTTCTCCGCCGCATCTCTCATTTCTCTCATCTCTCTCATTTCTCTCCGATCTCTCTCAACTCTCGCCGGCGATTCAGACTACCCAACCCCACATCTCTACTCCACCTCTAAAATCATGTAAGAATCTATGTAAACCTTGTATTTTTCAATTTCTTAGGGTTTGTGAGATTAGATTTTCGGATTATAGGTTGTTTGATGGATATTTTAGGATTGAATGGATAGTTTAAGTTAGGATTGTTGTTTTGATTGTTGTTTTAGTTTTTTTGGAATTATTTTTGTATTTTTAAAACGTTTTTTGATTTTTAAAAACGTTTTTCTATTTTTAAAAACGTTTTTCAATTTTTAAAAACGTTTTTCAAGTTTCCAGTAATAAACTATGTATAATAAAACGTTTTTTAAAAATTTTAAAAATATTTATAAAGCTTTTTCTATATTTATAAACGATTTATAATTTTTTATACATATATATATATATATATATAAATCATGTATAATAACAATTTTTAAAATTTTTAATAATTTTTATACATATATATATATGTATAAATCATGTATAATTACAATTTATAAAAAATTATAATTTTTATATATTAAAACTATTTTTGTAATTATTAACTATCTATTTCAGTCGGTTCCAAAGAAGAAGGGCCGTTTGTTCGGTTTGGGTCGTCGGTCCCGGTCGGTTCCGTCTTCTGCTGCATCACCGCTATTTGTTGATCCAGAAGTACTTATGGGTCAGTTGCAGGACAAAGATGATCGCATATCTGCGTTGGAGACCCAGATGGCGACTCAACAGGCGGGCTTTGAGGCATAAAGGAAGCTGAATGAGGAAATGATGGAGATGATGAGAAGGTTGCACCCGAACGAGGTGTTCCCGAGCATGCAAGATCCGAATTCCCAAAACCTGTAGTTTTTTTTTTCAAAAATTCTGAATGTTTTATTTTTATTTGTATGACTTTGAATTTTATATAATATGTTTTTTAATTTTAATTTTAATTTTATATTTTTGAATTTAAATTTCAAAATTTAATTTTTTTTTAAAAAAATATTCTTTTGGGATATTCCGAGGAACCCTGTCCCTCGGAAAATTCTGAGGATTTTCCGAGGGACAGGGTTCCTCGGAATTTTCCGAGGGACAGGGTTCCTCGGAATTTCCTCGGAATTTCCTCGGAATTTTCCGAGGGACAGGGTTCCTCAGAATTTTCCGAGGGACAGGGTTCCTCAGAATTTTCCGAGGGACAGGGTTCCTCAGAATTTTCCGAGGGACAGGGTTCCTCGGAATTCCGTCAGAATATTCCGAGGGAATTCCGAGGGAAAATAAAATTCCGAGGAGTTTTTTCCGAGGACATATTTCCTCGGTATGTCGTCGGAATACGTTTATTCCGACGACATACTGACGATTTTGGCCCTCAGAATTAGCTTGTTTTCTTGTAGTGATAAAAATATTTTAGTCATTTTTAAAAGTGATAAATCATCTTTGATATCACATTGTTATTGGAATATGATTGGAAGT
>CAJHQQ010005274.1:0-18561 GCA_905132885.1 Moricandia moricandioides
TATCAACAATAAATCAGTTTATAATCACCCTGAAGTTGAATCAAGATCATAGGAGTTATGATGAAGAAGTTATCCCACTTTTAACCGAAGTGATTCCAATTTACCCTGTTTGGATATTTGGCAATTTCTTCTTGATACAAATAAAACCAGAATGAATCACGATGTAAGACACTTGATTTGGACTCATAAATGAGTTTAGAATCACCCTGAATTTGAATCAAGATCATAGGAGTTATGATGAAGAAGTTATCCCACTTTTAACAGAAGTGACTCCAATTTACCTTGTTTGGAGATTTGGCAATATCTTCTTGATTCTAATCAAACCAGAATGAATCAAGATGTAAGAAGCTTGATTTGGACTCATAAATCAGTGCAGAATCATCCTGAAGTTGAATCAATATCATTGGACTTATGATGAAGAAGTTATTCCACTTTAACCGAAGTGATTCCTGTTTACCCTGTTTGGAGATTTGACAATTTCTTCTTGATTCTAATCAAACCAGAATGAATCACGATGTAAGAAGCTTGATTTTTACTCATATATCAGTGTAGAATCACCCTGAAATTGAATCAATATCATATGAGTTATGATGAAGAAGTTATCCCACTTTTAACCGAAGTGATTCCAGTTTGCCTTGTTTGGAGATTTGGCAATTTCTTCTTGATACTAATAAAACCAGAATGAATAACGATGTAAGAAGCTTGATTTCGACTCATAAATGAGTTTAGAATCACCTGAATTTGATTCAAGATCATAGGAGTTATGATGAAGAAGTTATCCCATTTTTAACCGAAGTGACTCCAGTTTATCCTTTTTGGAGATTTTGGCAGTTTCTTCTTGATTCTAATCAAACCAGAATGAATCAAGATGTAAGAATCTTGATTTGGACTCATAAATCTGTGTAGAATCATCCTAAAGTTGAATCAATATCAGTGGAGTTATGATGAAGAAGTTATCCCACTTTTAACCGAAGTGATTCCAGTTTGTCCTGTTTGGAGATTTGGCAATTTCTTCTTGATACTAATAAAACCAGAATGAATCACGATGTAAGAAGCTTGATTTGGACTCATAAATCAGTGTAGAATCACCCTGATGTTGAATAAATATCATAAGAGTTATGATGAAGAAGTTATCCCACTTTTAACCGAAGTGATTCCAGTTTGCCCTTTTTGGAGAGTTTGGCAATTTCTTCTTCATTCTAATCAAACCATAATGAATCAAGATGTAAGAATCTTTATTTGGACTCACAAATCAGTGGATAATCACCCTGAATTTGAATCAATATCATAGGAGTTATGATGAAGAAGTTATCCCACTTTTAACCGAAGTGAATCCAGTTTACCTTGTTTGGAGAGTTGGCAATTTCTTCTTGATACTAATGAAACCAGAATGAATCACTATTTAAAAATCTTGATTCATAAATCAGCTTAGAATCATCCTGAAGTTTGAATCAATATCATTGGAGCTATGATTAGGAAGTTATACCACTTTTAACCGAAGTGATTCCAGTTTGCCCTGTTTGGAGATTTGGCAATTTCTTCTTGATTCAAATAAAACCAGAATGAATCACGATGTAAGGAGCTTGATTTGGACTCATAAATCAGTTTAGAATCACCCTGAATTTGAATCAAGATCATAGGAGTTATGATGAAGAAGTTATCCCACTTTTAACCGAAGTGACTCCAGTGTACCCTGTTTGGAAATTTTGGCAATTTCTTCTTATACTAATAAAACAGATGAATCACGATGTAAAAGCATTGATTTGGACTCATAAATCAGTGTAGAATCACCCTGAAGTTGAATCAATATCATAGGAGTTATGATGAAGAAGTTTCGCCACTTTTAACCGAAGTGATTCCAGTTTTGCCTGTTTGGAGATTTTGACAATTTCTTCTTGATACTAATAAAACCAGAATGAATCACGATGTAAGAAAGCTTGATTTGGACTCATAAATCAGTTTATAATCACCCCTGAAGTTGAAATCAATATCATAGGAGTTATGATGAATAAGTTATCCCACTTTTAACCAAAGTGACTCCAGTTTACCCTGTTTGGAAATTTCGCAATTTCTTCTTGATTCTAATTAAACCAGAATGAATCATGATGTAAGAAGCTTGATTTGGACTCATAAATCAGCGTAGAATCATCCTGAAGTTGAATCAATACCATTGGAGTTATGATGAAGAAGTTATCCCACTTTTAACCGAAGTGATTCCAGTTTTCCATGTTTGGAGATTTGGTAATTTCTTCTTGATTCTAATTAAACCAGAATGAATCACGATGTAAGAAGCTTTATTTGGACTCATAAATCAGTGTAGAATCATCCCTGAAATATGAATCAATATCAGTGGAGTTATGATGAAGAAGTTATCCCACTTTTAACCGAAGTGATTCCAGTTTGTCCTTTTTGGAGAGTTTGGCAATTTATTCTTGATACTAATAAAACCAGAATGAATCACGATGTAAGAAGCTTGATTTGGACTCATTAATCAGTGTAGAATCACCCTGGAATTTGAATCAGAATCATAGGAGTTATATGAAGAAGTATATCCCACTTTTAACCGAAGTGATTCCAGTTTGCCCGTTTGGAGATTTGGCAATTTATTCTTGATACTAATAAAACCAGAATGAATCACGATGTAAGACTTGATTTAGACTCATTAATCAGTTTAATCACCCTGAAGTTAATCAAGATCATAGGAGTTATGATGAAGAAGTTATCCCACTTTTAACCGAAAGTGATTCCAGTTTACCATGTTTGGAGATTTGGCAATTTCTTCTTGATACAAATAAAACCAGAATGAATCACGATGTAAAATCTTGATTTGGACTCATAAATGAGTTTTAGAATCATCCCTGAATGTTGAAATCAAGATCATAGAGTTATGATGAAGAAGTTATCCCACTTTAACCGAAGTGACTCCATTTACCTGTTTGGATTTGACAATTTCTTCTTGATTCATAATCAAACCAGAATGAATCAAGATGTAAGAAGCTTGATTTGGACTCATAAATCAGTGTAGAATCACCCTGAAGTTGAATCAAGATCATAGGAGTTATGATGAAGAAGTTATCCCACTTTTAACCGAAGTGATTCCAGTTTGCCCTGTTTGGAGAGTTGGCAATTTCTTCTTGATACTAATAAAACCAGAATGAATCACGATGTAAGAAGCTTGATTTGGACTCATAATCAGTTTAGAATAACCCTGAAGTTGAATCAAGATCAAGGAGTTATGATGAAGAGTTATCCCATTTTAACCGAAGTGATTCAGTTTTCCCTGTTTGGAGATTTGAAATTTTTTCTTGTACAAATAAAACCAGAATGAATCACGATGTAGAAGCTTGATTTGGACTCATAAATGAGTTTAGAATCACCTGAATTTGAATCAAGATCATAGGAGTTATGATGAAGAAGTTATCCCACTTTTAACCGAAGTGTCTCCAGTTTTACCCTGTTTGGAGATTTGGCAATTTCTTCTTGATTCTAATCAAACCATGAATGATATCAAATGTAAGAAAGCTTGATTTGACTCATAAATCAGTGGAAATCACCCTGAAGTTGAATCAATATCATAGGAGTTATGATGAAGAAGTTATCCCACTTTTAACGAAGTGATTCCAGTTTGCCCTTTTTGGAGATTTGGCAATTTCTTCTTGATACTAATAAACCAGAATGAATCACGATGTAAGAAGCTTGATTGGACTCATAAATCAGTGTAGAATCACCCTGAAGTTGAATCAAGATCATAGGAGTTATGATGAAGAAGTTATCCACTTTTAACCGAAGTGATTCCAGTTTACCCTGTTTGGAGATTTGGCAATTTATTCTTGATACTAATAAAACCAGAATGAATCAGATGTAAGAAGCTTGATTTTGGACTCATAAATCAGTGTAGAATCACCTGAGTTTGAATCAAATCATAGGAGTTATGATGAAGAAGTTATCCCACTTTTAACCGAAGTGATTCCAGTTTACCATGTTTGGAGATTCGACTATTTATTCTTGATACAAATAAAACCAGAATGAATCACGATGTAATAAGCTTGATTTGGAATCATAAATGAGTTTTAGAATCACCTTGAATTTGAATCAAGATCATAGGAGTTATGATGAAGAAGTTATCCCACTTTTAACCGAAGTGACTCTAGTTTACCCTGTTTGGAGATTTTGAAATTTCTTCTTGATTCTAATCAAACCAGAAAGAATCAAGATGTAAGAAGCTTTATTTGGACTCATAAATCAGTGTAGAATCATCCTAAAGTTGAATCAATATCAGTGGAGTTATGATGAAGAAGTTATCCCACTTTTAACCGAAGTGATTTCAGTTTGCCCTCTTTGGAGATTTGGCAATTTATTCTTGATACTAATAAAACCAGAATGAATCACGATGTAAGAATCTTTATTTGGACTCATTAATCAGTGTATAATCACCCTGAAGTTGAATCAAGATCATATGAGTTATGATGAAAAAGTTATCCCACTTTTAAACGAAGTGATTCTAGTTTGCCATGTTTGGAGAGTTGGCAATTTCTTCTTGATACTAATGAAACCAGAATGAATCACGATATAAGAAGCTTAATTTGGACTCATAAATCAGTTTATTATCACCCTGAAGTTGAAACAAGATCAAGGGAGTTATGATGAAGAAGTTATCCCACTTTTAACCGAAGTGATTCTAGTTTGCCCATGTTTGGAGATTTGGCAATTTCTTCTTGATACAAATAAAACCAGAATGAATCACGATGTAAGAAGCTTGATTTGGACTCATAAATAAGTTTATAATCACCCTGAATTTGAATCAAGATCATAGGAGTTATGATGAAGAAGTTATCCCACTTTTAACCGAAGTGACTCCAATTTACCTTGTTTAGAGATTTGGCAATTTCTTCTTGATTCTAATCAAACCAGAATGAATCAAGATGTAAGAAGCTTGATTTGGACTCATTAATCAGTGTAGAATCACCCTGAAGTTGAATCAAGATCATAGGAGTTATGATGAAGAAGTTATCCCACTTTTAACCGAAGTGATTCCAGTTTGCCCTGTTTGGAGATTTGGCAATTTATTCTTGATACTAATAAACCCAGAATGAATCACGATGTAAGAAGCTTGATTTGGACTCATTAATCAGTGTAGAATCACCCTGAAGTTGAATCAAGATCATAGGAGTTATGATGAAGAAGTTATCCCACTTTTAACCGCAGTAATTCCAGTTTGCCATGTTTGGAGATTTGGTAATTTCTTCTTGATACAAATAAAACCAGAACGAATCACGATGTAAGAAGATTGATTTGGACTCATAAATGATTTTAGAATCACGCTGAATTTTAATCAAGATCATAGGAGTTATGATGAAGAAATTATCCCACTTTTAACCGAAGTGACTCCAATTTACCTTGTTTAGAGATTTGGCAATTTCTTCTTGATTCTAATCAAACCAGAATGAATCAAGATGTAAGAAGCTTGATTTGGACTCATTAATCAGTGTAGAATCACCCTGAAGTTGAATCAAGATCATAGGAGTTATGATGAAGAAGTTATCTCACTTTTAACCGAAGTGATTCCAGTTTGCCTTGTTTGGAGATTTGGTAATTTATTCTTGATACTAATAAAACCAGAATGAATCATGATGTAAGAAGCTTGATTTGGACTCATTAATCAGTGTAGAATCACCCTGAAGTTGAATCAAGATCATAGGAGTTATGATGAAGAAGTTATCCCACTTTTAACCGAAGTGATTCCAGTTTGCCATGTTTGGAGATTTGGTAATTTCTTCTTGATACAAATAAAACCAGAACGAATCACGATGTAAGAAGCTTGATTTGGACTCATAAATGAGTTTAGAATCACCCTGAATTTTAATCAAGATCATAGGAGTTATGATGAAGAAGTTATCCCACTTTTAACCGAAATGACTCCAATTTACCTTGTTTAGAGATTTGGAAATTTCTTCTTGATTCTAATTAAACCAGAATGAATCAAGATGTAAGAAGCTTGATTTGGACTCATTAATCAGTGTAGAATCACCCTGAAGTTAAATCAAGATCATAGGAATTATGATGAAGAAGTTATCCCACTTTTAACCGAAGTGATTCCAGTTTGCCCTGTTTGGAGATTTGGTAATTTATTTTTGATACTAATAAAACCAGAATGAATCACGATGTAAGAAAATTTATTTAGACTCATTAATCAGTTTATAATCACCTTGAAGTTGAATCAAGATCATAGGAGTTATGATGAAGAAGTTATCCCACTTTTAACTGAAGTGATTCCAGTTTGCCATGTTTGGAGATTTGACAATTTCTTCTTTATACAAATAAAACCAGAATGAATCACGATGTAAGAAGCTGGATTTGGACTCATAAATGAGTTTAGAATCACCCTGAATTTGAATCAAGATCATAGGAGTTATTATGAAGAAGTTATCCCACTTTTAACCGAAGTGACTCCAATTTACCTTGTTTAGAGATTTGGCAATTTCTTCTTGATTCTAATCAAACCAGAATGAATCAAGATGTAAGAAGCTTGATTTCGACTCATTAATCAGTGTAGAATCACCCTGAAGTTGAATCAAGATCATAGGATTTATGATGAAGAAGTTATCCCACTTTTAACCTAAGTGATTCCAGTTTGCCCTGTTTGGAGATTTGGCAATTTATTCTTGATACTAATAAAACCAGAATGAATCACGATGTAAGAAGCTTGATTTGGAACTCATTAATCAGTGTAGAATCACCCTGAAGTTGAATCAAGATCATAGGAGTTATGATGAAGAAGTTATCCCACTTTTAACCGAAGTGATTCCAGTTTGCCATGTTTGGAGATTTGGTAATTTCTTCTTGATACAAATAAAACCAGAACGAATCACGATGTAAGAAGCTTGATTTGGACTCATAAATCAGTTTAGAATCACCCTGAATTTGAATCAAGATCATAGGAGTTATGATGAAGAAGTTATCCCACTTTTAACCGAAGTGACTCCAATTTACCTTGTTTAGAGATTTGACAATTTCTTCTTGATTCTAATCAAACCAGAATGAATCAAGATGTAAGAAGCTTGATTTGGACTCATTAATCAGTTTAGAATCACCCTGAAGTTGAATCAAGATCATAGGAGTTATGATGAAGAAGTTATCCCACTTTTAACCGAAGTAATTCCAGTTTGCCTTGTTTGGAGATTTGGTAATTTATTCTTGATACTAATAAAACCAGAATGAATCACGATGTAAGAAGCTTGATTTGGACTCATTAATCAGTTTAGAATCACCCTGAAGTTGAATCAAGATCATAGGAGTTATGATGAAGAAGTTATCCCACTTTTAACCGAAGTGATTCCAGTTTGCCATGTTTGGAGATTTGGTAATTTCTTCTTCATACAAATAAAACCAGAACGAATCACGATGTAAGAAGCTTGATTTGGACTCATAAATGAGTTTAGAATCACCCTGAATTTTAATCAAGATCATAGGAGTTATGATGAAGAAGTTATCCCACTTTTAACCGAAATGACTCCAATTTACCTTGTTTAGAGATTTGGAAATTTCTTCTTGATTCTAATTTAACAAGAATGAATCAAGATATAAGAAGCTTGATTTGGACTCATTAATCAGTGTAGAATCACCCTGAAGTTGAATCAAGATCATAGGATTTATGATGAAGAAGTTATCCCACTTTTAACCGAAGTGATTCCAGTTTGCCCTGTTTGGAGATTTGATAATTTATTTTTGATACTAATAAAACCAGAATGAATCACGATGTAAGAAACTTGATTTAGACTCATTAATCAGTTTATAATCACCCTGAAGTTGAATCAAGATCATAGGAGTTATGATGAAGAAGTTATCCCACTTTTAACCGAAGCTATTCCAATTTGCCCTGTTTGGAGATTTGGCAATTTATTCTTGATACTAATAAAACCAGAATGAATCACGATATAAGAAACTTGATTTAGACTCATTAATCGGTTTATAATTACCCTGATGTTGAATCAAGATCATAGGAGTTATGATGAAGAAGTTATCCCACTTTTAACCGAAGTGATTCCAGTTTACCATGTTTGGAGATTTGGCAATTTATTCTTGATACTAATAAAACCAGAATGAATCACGATGTAAAAATCTTGATTTGGACTCATAAATGAGTTAGAATCACCCTGAAGTTGAATCAATATCATAGGAGTTATGATGAAGAAGTTATCCCACTTTTAACCGAAGTGACTCCAGTTTACCCTGTTTGGAGATTTGCAATTTCTTCTTGATTCTAATCAAACCAGAATGAATCAAGATGTAAGAATCTTGATTTGGACACATAAATCAGTGTAGAATCATCCTAAAGTTGAATCAATATCATGGAGTTATGATGAAGAAGTTATCCCACTTTTAACCGAAGTGATTCCAGTTTGCCCTGTTTGGAGAGTTGGCAATTTATTCTTGATTCTAATAAAACCAGAATGAATCACGATGTAAGAAGCTTGATTTGGACTCATTAATCAGTGTAGAATAACCCTGAAGTTGAATCAAGATCATAGGAGTTATAATGAAGATGTTATTCCAGTTTTAACCGAAGTGATTCCAGTTTACCATGTTTGGAGATTTGAAAATTTCTTCTTGATACAAATAAAACCAGAATGAATGACGATGTAAGAAGCTTGATTTGGACTCATAACTGAGTTTAGAATCATCCTGAATTTGAATCAAGATCATAGGAGTTATGATGAAGAAGTTATCCCACTTTTAACCGAAGTGACTCCAGTTTTACCCTGTTTGGAGATTTGGCAATTTCTTCTTGATTCTAATTAAACCAGAATGAATCAAGATGTAAGAAGCTTGATTTGGACACATAAATCTGTGTAGAATAATCCTAAAGTTGAATCAATATCAGTGGAGTTATGATGAAGAAGTTATCCCACTTTTAACCGAAGTGATTCCAGTTTGCCCTGTTTGGAGAGTTGGCAATTTATTCTTGATACTAATAAAACCAGAATGAATCACGATGTAAGAAGCTTGATTTGGACTCATTAATCAGTGTAGAATAACCCTGAAGTTGAATCAAGATCATAGGAGTTATAATGAAGATGTTATTCCAGTTTTAACCGAAGTGATTCCAGTTTACCATGTTTGGAGATTTGAAAATTTCTTCTTGATACAAATAAAACCAGAATGAATGACGATGTAAGAAGCTTGATTTGGACTCATAACTGAGTTTAGAATCATCCTGAATTTGAATCAAGATCATAGGAGTTATGATGAAGAAGTTATCCCACTTTTAACCGAAGTGACTCCAGTTTACCCTGTTTGGAGATTTGGCAATTTCTTCTTGATTCTAATTAAACCAGAATGAATCAAGATGTAAGAAGCTTGATTTGGACTCATAAATCAGTGCAGAATCTTCCTGAAGTTGAATCAATATCATTGGACTTATGATGAAGAAGTTATCCCACTTTTAACCGAAGTGATTTCAGTTTGCCCTGTTTGGAGATTTGGCAATTTATTCTTGATACTAATAAAACCAGAATGAATCACGATGTAAGAAGCTTGATTTGGACTCATAAATCAGTGTAGAATCACCCTGAAGTTGAATCAAGATCATAGGAGTTATGATGAAGAAGTTATCCCACTTTTAACCGAAGTGATTCCAGTTTACCCTGTTTGGAGATTTGACAATTTATTCTTGATACAAATAAAACCAGAATGAATCACGATGTAAGAAGCTTGATTTGGAATAATAAATGAGTTAGAATCACCTTGAATTTGAATCAAGATCATAGGAGTTATGATGAAGAAGTTATCCCACTTTTAACCGAAGTGACTCCAGTTTACCCTGTTTGGAGATTTTGCAATTTCTTCTTGATTCTAATCAAACCAGAAAGAATCAAGATGTAAGAAGCATGATTTGGACTCATTAATCAGTGTAGAATCACCCTGAAGTTGAATCAAGATCATAGGAGTTATGATGAAGAAGTTATCCCACTTTTAACCGAAGTTATTTCAGTTTGTCCTGTTTGGAGAGTTGGCAATTTCTTCTTGATAATAATGAAACCAGAATGAATCACGATGTAAGAAGCTTGATTTGGACTCATAAATCATAGTAGAATCACCCTGAATTTGAACCAAGATCATAGGAGTTATGATGAAGAAGTTATCCCACTTTTAACCGAAGTGATTCCAGTTTGCCATGTTTGGAGATTTGGCAATTTCTTCTTGATACAAATAAAACCAGAATGAATCACGATGTAAGAAGCTGGATTTGGACTCATAAATGAGTTTAGAATCACCCTGAATTTGAATCAAGATCATAGGAGTTATTATGAAGAAGTTATCCCACTTTTAACCGAAGTGACTCCAATTTACCTTGTTTGGAGATTTGGCAATTTCTTCTTGATTCTAATCAAACCAGAATGAATCAAGATGTAAGAAGCTTGATTTGGACTCATTAATCAGTGTAGAATCACCCTGAAGTTGAATCAAGATCATAGGAGTTATGATGAAGAAGTTATCCCACTTTTAACCGAAGTGATTCCAGTTTGCCCTGTTTGGAGAGTTGGCAGTTTCTTCTTGATACTAATGAAACCAGAATTAATCACGATGTAAGAAGCTTGATTTGGACTCATAAATGTGAGTTTTGAGAGAATTAGAGAGAGATTCGACCAAGAACTCCAGAAACAAGCTCAAGAACATGAAGAACAGCAAGAGAGAAGAGAAATTTCATGGGAGAGAGAGAGAGTGAGAGAGAATGGAGAAGTGAATTATTATTATTCAACTTGTTTGTTTAGGTTCCTGGAACCAGCACATAAATAGAGTAGACAAATATCTAGGATAATACTAAACAAAGGGAAACCAAGAATAAGAATAAACAATATAGGAACAGTCCAACTGTCTTGGGCAGGACCACCAGACTGAGCAAGCAGTACTGTCTTGGGCAGTATCACCAGACTGAGCTAGCAGGACCACCAGACTGAAAGTGACCTCTCCCAACAGTTTTCTGGGCAATTTGAACTTAGTTTCACATGTGAACCAGCTTCCCCAACGTTCCTCTTGTTCAGGCAAGCTCAGATAAGTCTTCTTGGTTTATTCTCATCCAACTCTCCACTTCCTTTGCTTGCAAGTCACGTTGGATCACTTAGGTTGTACGGACAGCCTTGACTTCCAAGTTATCTTGAATCCTTGTTTAATCTGAACCATTTGATTTCCTCTTGCTTTTTATTGCTTCATCTCAACACTCCCCCTCAAGCTTGACCATAGGGACTAATCAAGCTTGGAAACCATGAAGCATTCCCTCATTAATATTGACAAAGTAAATAATCAAATAAGAAGAAGAAAGGATCCGGAAACAAGTGAAGGAGAAGCAGAGTTGAACTTACTTGAGTTACAAGTATGTCATACAATACTTGACTCATAAGGCACCTCAGCTCAACCTAACGTGTCTTAGGAGGCAAGGCAAGTTCAAACTCGCCCTCGGTTCATGCCAGAAGAAAGAAGAGACCGTTGGAGATATTTAGAGGCAAGAAAGGATGATTCAAATTAGAAAGATCACATGTTCCTTTTAAGGGTTGAACCGTTGAGGACATGTCACTTTCTCACCTTGATCAGACCACCTCCCTCGAGCAGAGTCCTTTAGTTTATTCTTTTATGTACCTAGGCAAGCTTAGTTTAATCTTTTTCTGTATAGGCAACTTGCCTATTTATGCTTGTAACCGGTTCACACTTTAACCTAAGGAAACAAGTCCTTCTTCACTCTCTCTCTTAGTTTCGAGTATACCTCTCTCTCTCTCGAGTTTACTCTCTTTCTCTCTGGTTCTTCACTCAGTTCTTCATTTTCTAACATGGTATCAGAGCTTAAACGCTCTTGAGCACCTAATCTCTTCCGCAAATCTTCATTACTTCACTTTCTCTTTCACTTAATCGGTTTACTTTTTCAAAAATCTCTCACAAATCCTAATGTCCACCGGATAATAGTATTGCTCTTACTGAGTTCTTTCTCTGGTTCTTGGTTGTTCTCACTCTCTTCTGTCCAACTAATCTCTTTCTAAGGCAGAAACCTGTTCACCATATTGTTATTTCTAAACCTAACATCCGGAGCTTCAATTTCTTTTGGGTACATCCTTTTACCCGCTGGACAAAAGCAAAGAGAAGATGGAGCAACACAAGCCAGTGATGATTCCGGTCACTTTAAAAGGTGCAAACTACCTCATCTGGTCTAGATTGGCCAAGACAGCCCTTGGGGGAAGGGGTCTATGGGAGCATATCACCTCAGGAGAAGCCCCAAGACAGATTACTCAAAGGGAAGATGGCAAGGAGGTTGTAGTGGTAGATGAAAGCAAATGGGGTCAGGAGGACCTTATGGTGCTGTCTATCTTGCAAAGCTCACTTGACACACCTATCATGGAGGCATACTCACATTGTGAAACCGCAAAACAACTGTGGGACACTCTACTCAAGGTTTATGGCAACACTTCAAACCTAACCAGAATCTTTGAAGTGAAGCGAGCCATAAACAACTTGCAACAAGAAGAAATGGACTTCACCAAACACCTTGGGAAGTACAGTCAGCTATGGGCAGAGCTAGAAGTGTTGAGACCTAGCACAACTGACCTCAATGTCATTGAAGAAAGGCGTGAGCAAGACAAGATCTTTGGGTTGCTTCTTACCCTTAATCAAAACTTTAATGATGTGATCAAACACATCTTGAGGGCTAAGGAACTACCAAGTATGGATGATGTGTGTGCTCAGCTCCACAAGGAGCTAGGGTCAGAAGGTTTATTTGGGGGTAAAGGAGAACTATCCATGGCCAACAAGGTAGAGAAGGCAGAAACCGGCTCAGCTCACAAGGCATACTACAAACCAAATGAGAAACGAGTGACTTGTGAGCATTGCAAAAGGCAAGGACACTCTAAAACCAATTGCTGGCTACTTCACCCTCATCTTAGACCACCCAAACACACCTCAGCAGCTAGAGCCCATGAAGCAAGAGGTCAGGAGGCACACCAAAACCATGGAGCTGCACGCATTGGAGAGGATGGACGTGCCATGGTCTATACCACTCATGTCATGGGTTCAACCTCTCAGGCAACGTCTCAGCCACCTTC
Source organism: Moricandia moricandioides (assembly GCA_905132885.1). NCBI lineage: Eukaryota > Viridiplantae > Streptophyta > Magnoliopsida > Brassicales > Brassicaceae > Moricandia > Moricandia moricandioides. The sequence continues at coordinate 13,086 of CAJHQQ010005274.1, forward strand.
TGGTGACACTCTTATCACCAAGTCAGACATTGAAGCCCTCATAAAGGCTCTCAATGCAAACTCTGGTAACATAAATAGTAATGCTTTAAATTCTGTCCAAAATACTTTAAGCACTACTAGACCTTTGATCATTGATTCAGGAGCCTCTCATCACATGATTAGGGATGCTAAGTTAATTAATGATGTCAAACCGGCCTTAGGTAGTGTAGTCATTGCAAATGGGGATAAAATTCCCATTGAGGGCATAGGAAATCTGAAACTGTTTGATAAGGAGTCTCAAGCTTTTTACATGCCTAAGTTTACATCTAACTTATTATCTGTCAAGAGAGCCACTAATGACCTCAATTGCAATGTTATTTTCAGTCCTAATGAGGTTTGCTTTCAGGATATTAAAACTAGCAAGATGCTGGGCAAAGGTGTAAGCAAAGGAGAGCTCTATTTACTTGAAGACACCAAGCTTAGATCAAATTTAACTACTGCTTTGAATTCTGCTTCTGCGTTTAATACTACTTCTACTTTAGCTAGTGATGTTTTATGGCATGCTAGATTAGGTCACCCTCACCCTCGTGCCTTAGGATTGATGTTACCTAATCTCTCTCTTAAAAATGAAAGTTGTGAGGCTTGTATTCTTGGTAAACATTGCAAGTCGGTTTTTCCTCAATCTATGACTATCTATGAGAAGTGTTTTGATTTAGTGCATTCTGATGTGTGGACTGCACCATGTGTGTCTAGAGAAAATCACAAGTACTTTGTTACATTCATAGATGAAAAATCGAAATACACATGGCTTACCTTGATACCAACTAAAGATAGAGTTTTAGAAGCATTCATCAACTTTCAAAACTATGTATCTAACCATTTCAATTCTAAGATCAAAATTTTTAGGTCTGATAATGGTGGAGAATACACAAGTCAAGCCTTTAAACATCACTTAGCTAAGCATGGCATTATACACCAAACCAGCTGCCCATATACACCACAACAAAATGGAGTTGCTGAAAGGAAGAATCGCCATCTTATGGAAGTGGCAAGGAGCATGATGTTTCACACCAATGTCCCTAAAAGATTTTGGGGTGATGCTGTGGTCTCAGCTTGCTATCTCATCAATAGAATACCCACCAAAGTCCTCCAAAATGTCTCACCCTTTCAGGTATTAAACAAAATCAAACCTCCAATAGATCATTTGCGTGTGTTTGGGTGTGTTTGCTATGTCTTAATACCAGGTGAGCAACGCAATAAACTAGAAGCCAAGAGTGTCAAGGCCATGTTCATTGGCTATTCTCACACGCAGAAAGGGTATAAGTGTTACTCACCAGACACCAGGAAGGTCTTAGTCTCAAGGGATGTTAAGTTTGTGGAATCAAAAGGGTACTATGATGAGAAGAACTGGGATAGCCTCAAAGACCTCTCCCAGGGCCCCTCTGATAGAGCAAACAACTTGAGAACTATCTTGGAAAGCTTAGGGGTCACCAACTCTCAGTGTAATGGTGGACCATCTCCTGCTTCCCCAGCACCAGGACTCACCACGGCTTCCACTCCTGATGCTACTCCACCAACTGATGCAGATATCCACCTTGATCCTGAGGGGGGCAGTGAGTCTGAATCACAACAACACCCACCAGAAAGAGATTCAGAATCACATGATCAAGATGGAATACATGAGGCAGAGGATGATCAGTCTAGTGAAGATCTAGAAGAAGAAGAGGCAGTGGAAACGGTTATAGAAGCAGAGCAGCAAATCCAACCATTGAGAAGGAGTACCAGGGTGAGAAAGGATCCAGCTAATTGGATCAACACCAGAGTGTACTTCAATAGTAATGCAGTTGCTCACCCCACACAAGCAACATGTTCTTTGGCACACTATCCTCAAGAACATGTAGTCTTTATGGGTCAACTTGATCAAGAATATATACCAAGGACCTATGAAGAAGCAATAGAGGATGATGGGTGGAGAGAGTCTGTTGATGCTGAAACTAAAGCAATGATAGACAATGATACTTGGTATGAATCTGAACTTCCAAAAGGCAAGAAGGCAGTGACTAGCAGATGGATATTCACCATTAAGTACCTAGCCAATGGGAAACCAGAAAGGAAGAAGACCAGATTGGTTGCAAGAGGTTTCACTCAAACATATGGAGAAGACTACAATGACACCTTTGCACCAGTGGCCAAGCTACACACAATAAGGATTATACTGTCCATAGCAGTGAACCTGGAATGGGATCTCTGGCAAATGGATGTCAAGAATGCTTTCCTACAAGGAGAGCTAGAGGATGAAGTCTATATGCGTCCACCACCTGGTTTAGAGCATCTAGTCAAGCCAGGAAATGTTCTAAGACTCAAGAAGGCAATCTATGGGCTAAAGCAGTCTCCTAGAGCTTGGTATCACAAGCTAAGCACCACCTTGAATGGAAGAGGGTTCAGGAAGTCAGAAGCAGATCATACACTCTTCACCCTCACAAGCCAAGAAGGGATTGTGGTTATCCTCATCTATGTTGATGATATAATCATCACTGGAAACAACAAGGAAGGTATCATCTCTACTAAGTCTTTCCTTAAATCTACATTTGATATCAAAGATTTGGGAGAGTTAAAGTACTTCCTAGGGATTGAGATATGCCGCTCTAAAGAGGGGCTCCATTTATCCCAAAGGAAGTACACACTTGATCTGTTGAATGAGGCAGGCACTCTTGGAGGAAGAATAGCCAAAACTCCACTGGAAGATGGATACAAAGTCTTGCGTGAGGGGGAGTTTGAAGATGAGCCATTTGAGGATGCCAAGCTATATAGGAGAATGGTTGGGAAGCTGATCTATCTTACCATCACACGGCCAGATATCTGCTTTGCGGTTAACCAGATCAGTCAACATATGCAAGCTCCTAAGATTCATCATTGGAACATGGTGGATAGGGTCTTAAGGTACTTAAGAGAAGCTCCGGGTCAAGGAGTCTGGATGGGATGCAACAAGAGCACAGAGATTGTAGGCTACTGTGATGCTGATTGGGCTGGTGATAGAATAGACAGGAGGTCCACATCAGGCTATTGCACATTCATTGGAGGCAACTTAGTAACTTGGAAGAGCAAGAAGCAAAAGGTGGTGTCATGTTCAAGTGCTGAGGCAGAATATAGGGCAATGAGGAAGCTGACAAGTGAGCTCATTTGGATCAGGAATCTACTCCTAGACTTGGGCATTGAAACCACTACTCCTATCACTATGCATTGTGATAATCAGGCTGCCATACACATAGCATCAAACTCGGTGTTCCATGAAAGAACAAAGCATATTGAAGTGGATTGTCATAAAGTAAGGCAAGCTGTGGAACAGAAGATCATTCTACCTTGCTATACCAGAAGTGAAGATCAACTAGCAGACATCTTTACCAAGGGGGCAAGCACTAAAGTCTGTGAGTTCATACATCCAAGGTTGGGACTCATAGACTTATCCAGATCATGATCCCCTCAGCCATGAAACATCTACTCTTTATCCTTGTGTGGTTTTATCCCAGTGGGTTTTACACACAAAGGTTTTAATGAGGGATGTGTTCATGGTCTCCAAGCTTAACCATGCTGTATGGCTAAGCTTGAGGGGGAGTATTGACAAAGTAAATAATCAAATAAGAAGAAGAAAGGATCCGGAAACAAGTGAAGGAGAAGCAGAGTTGAACTTACTTGAGTTACAAGTATGTCCATACAATACTTGACTCATAAGGCACCTCAGCTCAACCTAACGTGTCTTAGGAGGCAAGGCAAGTTCAAACTCGCCCTCGGTTCATGCCAGAAGAAAGAAGAGACCGTTGGAGATATTTAGAGGCAAGAAAGGATGATTCAAATTAGAAAGATCACATGTTCCTTTTAAGGGTTGAACCGTTGAGGACATGTCACTTTCTCACCTTGATCAGACCACCTCCCTCGAGCAGAGTCCTTTAGTTTATTATTTTATGTACTTAGGCAAGCTTAGTTTATTCATTTTCTGTATAGGCAACTTGCCTATTTATGCTTGTAACCGATTCACACTTTAACCTAAGGAAACAAGTCCTTCTTCACTCTCTCTCTTAGTTTCGAGTATACCTCTCTCTCTCTCTCGAGTTTACTCTCTTTCTCTCTGGTTCTTCACTCAGTTCTTCATTTTCTAACAATTAAAACCTTTAGCTTAGAAAAACCACTTGGGAGAAAACTAAGCCAAGGAAAAAGAGTAGAAAACCTCATGGCTAAGAGGATCAGTAAGATGGGATATCCATGAGTCCAAGCTTTGAATGAATGAACTCACAGACCTTTGTGCTTGCTGCTTTGGTGACGATATCGGCCAACTGGTCTTCACTTCTAGTGTAGCAAGGCAATATAATTTTCTGCTACACAGCTTGTCTAACTTTATGACAATCCACCTCAATGTGCTTAGTCCTCTCATGGAACACACTGTTGGATGCTATATAAATGGCAGCCTGGTTGTCACAGTGCATGGTGATGGGAGTTGTAGTCTCAATCCCCAAGTCTCTTAGCAGGTTTCTGATCCAGGTAAGCTCACTAGTAAGCTTTCTCATTGCTCTATATTCTGCTTCAGCACTTGAGCATGATACTATCTTCTGCTTCTTGCTCTTCCAGGTGACTAAATTTCCTCCAATAAAAGTACAATAGCCTGTTGTAGACCTCCTGTCCACTCTATCACCAGCCCAATCTGCATCACAGTACCCCACAATCTCTGTGCTTCCATTGCAAGCCATCCACACACCTTGACCAGGAGCTTCTCTCAAGTATCTCAAGATCCTTTCCACCATATTCCAGTGATGAACTTTAGGTATTTGCATGTGTTGACTGACTTGGTTCACAGCAAAACACACATCTGGTCGAGTAATGGTCAGATATATGAGCTTTCCCACCATCATCCTGTACTTCTTAACATCTTCAAATGGAGTATCCTCATACTCCCCCTCTCGTAGTACCTTGTAGCCTTCTTCCAATGGTGTCTTGGCCTGTCTCCCTCCAAGGTTTCCTGCCTCATTTAAAAGATCAAGTGTGTACTTCCTTTGGGATATGAAGAGCCCCTCTTTAGAGCGGCATATTTCAATCCCTAGGAAGTACTTCAACTCTCCCAAATCTTTGATGTCAAATGTAGATTTAAGAAAAGTCTTAGTTGAGAGGATACCTTCATTGTCACTACCAGTGATGATAATGTCATCTACATAAATGAGAATGACAATAATCCCTTGCGTGCTGGTCAGTGTGAAGAGAGTGTGATCAGCCTCTGATTTGACAAATCCTCTTCCATTTAGAGTTGAGCTTAACTTATGGTACCAGGCTCTTGGAGATTGCTTCAAGCCATAGATAGCCTTCTTTAGCCTTAATACATTTCCTGGTTTTACCATGTCTTCTAGACCAGGTGGTGGTCGCATGTATTGTGGATGAGCTTGCATGATAAGAGAAGGAGCTGTAAGGCTCAGTGTGTGAGGATTCAAGTGGCGGATCAAGGAAGTCACTCCTC
>CAJHQQ010005275.1:0-18550 GCA_905132885.1 Moricandia moricandioides
ACTGCTGGAGACAGAGGCTAGAGAAGTGGGGATTAAATAAGATAAAAGTCACATGTTCTCTTAAGAGAAAGAGAGCTGTTGGGAGCTGTCACTATCTCTTCCTTGCTGCAGAAACTCTCTTGGCTTCTTCCTCATGCTTAGTTTATTCATTTCCTAGTTATGAATTGTTTATTCAGCCTTTGTCTTGTTGCTGCTGCTGTAAACCCTAAGGCACTCCTCTATAAATAAAGAGGCAGCACCATTGTAATGTTAACACACACAAGAAATAAGAGACAAGCTTTATAAATTTCGTGTATCACTCATCTACCCTACAAAGTGTTCTTTAAATTAGTCACAATGTAGGGAGTTAAGGTATACATGTTTTGGGTCTGCCTAAGGGCAGATCATTGCTTGCCCATTCACTCTAAGTCACCTTTAAACTCTTCTTTATGTTCTGTTCATCTCTAGCTTACTGATTCTAATTCGCTTGTTGCTTAAGTACAGCAAACCATCAGTGTTGTGATACTCCACAAGGATAGATTCATACTAGAGTTTAATCTGTTGTTAGTTTAATTCTAGTTATTTTATCAATCTCACAGCCACTTAATCTCTCTAGATTCAGATGGTTGTGTAGATTATTTTGCTGAGAGGATTCAATCACAAGTTGATTGTCTCTTCCATTTTTGAAGAGTGAGTTCATGTTCTTAGCTGTTCTTAGCTTTTCCAACATGGTATCAGAGCCTAGTTGCTCTCTTGGGCTGAACTCACTTCTTTTATTTCATTTTTTCTTCATTCTAATACTCTCTCTCTCACTTTAAAATTCGTTTTGAGGAGCTGTGTGGCTAGGATTCAAAAATTGGACAGTAGAGAGTTTAGAAGAAGTATGGTTTCAAAATCTGAGGGTTGAGTCAAGATGCAAGTCTTTAAAAGTTTTTTTTAATCAATGACTCTCCCCTGGATCTCCTCATTGTTTAAGCTTCTGGATGAAAGATTAAAATATGTTCACACCAGCTTGAGGGAGGGAGAAAAGATTAAACTTTGTGTCTGAAAAAAAAAACTCTTGAAAAAATAGATTTCAAAAATGTTTTGTCTTCTTCATCCTTGTCTAATGATTTCTCCAAAGAGGACAAGATGGAGTTCGTTTTTTTATTTCTTCTCTCCTATGTGTAAGCTGTGGTCCTGATCTTGTGTTGGGAACCTAATCAAAAGGCTAAGGGAGGGAAATGAAACAAAAGACTTCATCTGTTTTGTGATTTAAAAAACAGTTTTAAAAGATGAAGTTCTTGCTGGTTTTGTCTCAAACATTATCAGTCTTTTATCCCCTTTGTCTCTCAATTTACAAACTTGGTAAAAGACTTTAAGTCTAATGAAACCAATGCTTGAGGGAGGGAGATAGACTGATGGTGATTTGAAGAAAATTGATTTGTAAGAGCTTTTGAATTTCAGATTTAAAGAAAAGCTCTTTGAAAGGATTTAAAAATCTGAAAATGTTTTTGAACAGATTCTTGAGTAATCTGATTTCGAAAATGATTTAAAAATGTGTTAACTGGTGGGATGTTCATGCCTCGCCAGCATTGTGATCAGCCATGAAGCTTGAAGGCCATGGACTGCAATCTGCTTCCGCAAAACTCTCATTCTCCCCCATACTCTTACTCTCCATTATTCTCTCATACTCTTGTTACTTATTCTCTAATTCTATGGTTACTTATACTCTCTGGTTACTTTATTCTCTCCATCATTCACTAATTTTTTGCTTTGAATCTGTCCATACTCAACAGGTTCTAAGTCTAAGAATGGTGATTGGTGTTTGTACTTGGTTGTCTCAAGAAGACAATGCAAGTTTGGTTGATCTAGAGCAGCATCAGAAGCAAGCTTTGGGGGTTAGAACCAATGGCCTCAGATTCATGGACCCAAGACAAGAAGATCTTGAGGAGAAGATACTGTAGGAAAGTGATGAATCAGCTCACCAGCAAGATGTTAGTTAAGGGTCAGTAAGCTTCATGTGAAGCATCAAGAAGAAAGAGGTGTTGCCCAAGTTCAAATCATGGCGCTAACACCCTCAGCAATCTGTTCAGATCATGGTTCAAGCCATGAGTCGCTTTTGGCGGTTTTAAAGACAATTCCAAGCAGCAGTTCAGATTAGAGAAGCTTCAAGCTCAATTCAAATAAAGCTAAGGTCATAGCTATCCAATGCACCGTGAAGGCTATACTCTTTTTTGTCCTCATCATGGTTTTATCCCAAGTGGTTTTACAAGGTGAGGTTTTTAATGAGGTAGTCATTTGCGTGTTGCAAGCTTGGCCTTTGGAACCAGTGGCTTCCGCAGCCCAACCTTGAGGGAGGGTATTAGAGTGAAGCAAGACAAGGAGATGTGAAGGCCAAACAAAGGAAGTAAAGGCCAAGCATCTCCACACCAAACTGAAGAAGAAGAGAAGAGAAGAGTTCAGATACTTGAAGTTGGAGTTTTTCTGTACAGTCTTGACCTCCAAGCAACCAAGCTTGAGCTAGAGTGTCTTGGAAGGCAAGGCAAGTTCAATTTCGTCCAGCTAACTTCAGAGGCAGATTTAAATTCAAATAATACATGTGACTGCTGGAGACAGAGGCTAGAGAAGTGGGGATTTAAATAAGATAAAAGTCACATGTTCTCTTAAGAGAAAGAGAGCTGTTGGGAGCTGTCACTATCTCTTCCTTGCTGCAGAAACTCTCTTGGCTTCTTCCTCATGCTTAGTTTATTCATTTCCTAGTTATGAATTGTTTATTCAGCCTTTGTCTTGTTGCTGCTGCTGTAAACCCTAAGGCACTCCTCTATAAATAAAGAGGCAGCACCATTGTAATGTTAACACACAAGAAATAAGAGACAAGCTTTATAAATTTCGTGTATCACTCATCTACCCTACAAAGTGTTCTTTAAATTAGTCACAATGTAGGGAGTTAAGGTAAACATGTTTTGGGTCTGCCTAAGGGCAGATCATTGCTTGCCCATTCACTCTAAGTCACCTTTAAACTCTTCTTTATGTTCTGTTCATCTCTAGCTTACTGATTCTAATTCCTTGTTGCTTAAGTACACAAACCATCAGTGTTGTGATACTCCACAAGGATAGATTCATACTAGAGTTTAATCTGTTGTTAGTTTAATTCTAGTTATTTTATCAATCTCACAGCCACTTAATCTCTCTAGATTCAGATGGTTGTGTAGATTATTTTGCTGAGAGGATTCAATCACAAGTTGATTGTCTCTTCCATTTTTGAAGAGTTAGTTCATGTTCTTAGCTTTTCCAACAATATGTCCTATGATCTTGAGTCAACTTCAGGGTGATTCGACCCTGATTTATGAGTCCAAAACAAGCTTCTTACATCGTGATTCATTCTGGTTTTATTAGTATCAAGAAGAAATTGTCAAATCTCCAAACAGGGTAAACTGGAATCACTTCGGTTAAAAGTGGGATAACTTCTTCATCATAAGTCCTATGATCTTGATTCAACTTCAGGGTGATTCTACACTGATTAATGAGTCCAAATCAAGTTTCTTACATCGTGATTCATTCTGGTTTTATTAGTATCAAGAATAAATTCCTAAATCTCCAAACAGGACAAACTGGAATCACTTTGGTTAAAAGTGGGATAACTTCTTCATCATAAGTCCAATGATATTGATTCAACTTCAGGATGATTCTAAACTGATTTATGAGTCCAGATCAAGTTTCTTACATCATGATTCATTCTGGTTTTATTTGTATCAAGAAGAAATTGCCAAATCTCCAAACAGGGTAAACTGGAATCACTACGGTTACAAGTGGGATAACTCCTTCATCATAAGTCCAATGATATTCATTCAACTTCAGGATGATTCTACACTGATTTATGAGTCCAAATCAAGCTTCTTACATCGTGATTCATTCTGGTTTTATTAGTATCAAGAAGAAATTGCCAAATCTCCAAACAGGGCAAACTGGAATCACTTCGGTTAAAAGTGGGATAACTTCTTCATCATAAGTCCAATGATATTAATTCAACTTCAGGATGATTCTACACTGATTTATGAGTCCAGATCAAGTTTCTTACATCGTGATTCATTCTGGTTTTATTTGTATTAAGAAGAAATTGCCAAATCTCCAAACAGGGTAAACTGGAATCACTACGGTTAAAAGTGGGATAACTTCTTCATCATAAGTCCAATGATATTGATTCAACTTCAGGATGATTCTACACTGATTTATGAGTCCAAATCAAGCTTCTTACATCGTGATTCATTCTGGTTTTATCTGTATCAAGAAGAAATTGCCAAATCTCCAAACAGGGCAAACTGGAATCACTTCGGTTAAAAGTGGGATAACTTCTTCATCATAAGTCCAATGATATTGATTCAACTTCAGGATGATTCTACACTGATTAATGAGTCCAAATCAAGCTTCTTACATCGTGATTCATTCTGGTTTTATTAGTATCAATAAACAATTCTCAAATCTACAAATAGGGCAAACTGGAATCACTACGGTTAAAAGTGGGATAACTTCTTCATCATAAGTCCAATGATATTGATTCAACTTCAGGGTGATTCGACACTGATTTATGAGTCCAAATAAAGCTTCTTACATCATGATTCATTGTGGTTTTATTAGTATCAAGAATAAATTCCCAAATCTCCAAACAGGGCAAAATGAAATCACTTCGGTTAAAAATGGGATAACTTCTTCATCATAAGTCCAATGATATTGATTCAACTTCAGGATGATTCTACACTGATTAATGAGTCCAAATCAAGCTTCTTACATCGTGATTCATTCTGGTTTTATTAGTATCAAGAATAAATTGCCAACTCTCCAAACAGGGCAAACTGGAATCACTTCGGTTAAAAGTGGGATAACTTCTTCATCATAAGTCCAATGATATTGATTCAACTTCAGGATGATTCTACACTGATTAATGAGTCCAAATCAAGCTTCTTACATCGTGATTCATTCTGGTTTTATTAGTATCAATAAACAATTCTCAAATCTCCAAATAGGACAAACTGGAATCACTACGGTTAAAAGTGGGATAACTTCTTCATCATAAGTCCAATGATATTGATTCAACTTCAGGGTGATTCGACACTGATTTATGAGTCCAAATAAAGCTTCTTACATCATGATTCATTGTGGTTTTATTAGTATCAAGAATAAATTCCCAAATCTCCAAACAGGGCAAAATGAAATCACTTCGGTTAAAAATGGGATAACTTCTTCATCATAAGTCCAATGATATTGATTCAACTTCAGGATGATTCTACACTGATTAATGAGTCCAAATCAAGCTTCTTACATCGTGATTCATTCTGGTTTTATTAGTATCAAGAATAAATTGCCAACTCTCCAAACAGGGCAAACTGGAATCACTTCGGTTAAAAGTGGGATAACTTCTTCATCATATGTCCTATGATCTTGAGTCAACTTCAGGGTGATTCGACCCTGATTTATGAGTCCAAAACAAGCTTCTTACATCGTGATTCATTCTGGTTTTATTAGTATCAAGAAGAAATTGTCAAATCTCCAAACAGGGTAAACTGGAATCACTTCGGTTAAAAGTGGGATAACTTCTTCATCATAAGTCCTATGATCTTGATTCAACTTCAGGGTGATTCTACACTGATTAATGAGTCCAAATCAAGTTTCTTACATCGTGATTCATTCTGGTTTTATTAGTATCAAGAATAAATTCCTAAATCTCCAAACAGGACAAACTGGAATCACTTTGGTTAAAAGTGGGATAACTTCTTCATCATAAGTCCAATGATATTGATTCAACTTCAGGATGATTCTAAACTGATTTATGAGTCCAGATCAAGTTTCTTACATCGTGATTCATTCTGGTTTTATTTGTATCAAGAAGAAATTGCCAAATCTCCAAACAGGGTAAACTGGAATCACTACGGTTACAAGTGGGATAACTCCTTCATCATCAGTCCAATGATATTCATTCAACTTCAGGATGATTCTACACTGATTTATGAGTCCAAATCAAGCTACTTAAATCGTGATTCATTCTGGTTTTATTAGTATCAAGAATAAATTGCCAAATCTCCAAACAGGGCAAACTGGAATCACTTCGGTTAAAAGTGGGATAACATCTTCATCATAACTCCTATGATCTTGAGTCAACTTCAAGGTGGTTCTACACTGATTAATGAGTCCAAATCAAGCTTCTTACATCGTGATTCATTCTGGTTTTATTAGTATCAAGAATAAATTCCCAAATCTCCAAACAAGGCAAACTGGAATCACTTCGGTTAAAATTGGGATAACTTCTTCATCATAACTCCTATGATCTTAAGTCAACTTCAGGGTGATTCGACACTGCTTAATGAGTCCAAATCAAGATTCTTACATCGTGATTCATTCTGGTTTTATTAGTATCAAGAATAAATTCCCAAATCTCCAAACAGGGCAAACTGGAATCACTTCGGTTAAAAGTGGGATAACTTCTTCATCATAAGTCCAATGATATTTATTCAACTTCAGGATGATTCTAAACTGATTTATGAGTCCAGATCAAGTTTCTTACATCGTGATTCATTCTGGTTTTATTTGTATCAAGAAGAAATTGTCAAATCTCCAAACAGGGCAAACTTCAATCACTTCGGTTAAAAGTGGGATAACTTCTTCATCATAACTCCAATGATATTGATTCAACTTCAGGGTGATTCTAAACTGATTAATGATTCCAAATCAAGCTTCTTACATCGTGATTCATTCTGGTTTTATTAGTATCAAGAATAAATTCCCAAATCTCCAAACAGGGCAAACTGGAATCACTTCGGTTAAAAGTGGGATAACTTCTTCATCATAACTCTTATGATTTTGCTTCAACTTCAGGGTGGTTCTACACTGATTTATGAGCCCAAATCAAGCTTCTTACATCGTGATTCATTCTGGTTTTATTTGTATCAAGAAGAAATTGCCAAATCTCCAAATAGGGCAAACTGGAATCACTTCGGTTTAAAGTGGGATAACTTCTTCATCATAAGTCCAATGATATTGATTCAACTTCAGGATGATTCTAAACTTATTTATGAGTCCAGATCAAGTTTCTTACATCGTGATTCATTCTGGTTTTATTTGTATCAAGAAGAAATTGTCAAATCTCCAAACAGGGCAAACTTGAATCACTTCGGTTAAAAGTGGGATAACTTCTTCATCATAACTCCAATGATATTGATTCAACTTCAGGGTGATTATAAATTGATTAATGAGTCCAAATCAAGCTTCTTACATCGTGATTCATTCTGGTTTTATTAGTATCAAGAATAAATTCCCAAATCTCCAAACAGGGTAAACTGGAATCACTTCGGTTAAAAGTGGGATAACTTCTTCATCATAAGTCCAATGATATTGATTCAACTTCAGGATGATTCTAAACTGATTTATGAGTCCAGATCAAGTTTCTTACATCGTGATTCATTCTGGTTTTATTTGTATCAAGAAGAAATTGCCAAATCTCCAAACAGGGTAAACTGGAATCACTACGGTTACAAGTGGGATAACTCCTTCATCATCAGTCCAATGATATTCATTCAACTTCAGGATGATTCTACACTGATTTATGATTCATTCTGGTTTTATTAGTATCAAGAATAAATTGCCAAATCTCCAAGCAGGGCAAACTGGAATCACTTCGGTTAAAAGTGGATAACATCTTCATCATAACTCCTATGATCTTGAGTCAACTTCAAGGTGGTTCTACACTGATTAATGAGTCCAAATCAAGCTTCTTACATCGTGATTCATTCTGGTTTTATTAGTATCAAGAATAAATTCCCAAATCTCCAAACAAGGCAAACTGGAATCACTTCGGTTAAAATTGGGATAACTTCTTCATCATAACTCCTATGATCTTAAGTCAACTTCAGGGTGATTCGACACTGCTTAATGAGTCCAAATCAAGATTCTTACATCGTGATTCATTCTGGTTTTATTAGTATCAAGAATAAATTCCCAAATCTCCAAACAGGGCAAACTGGAATCACTTCGGTTAAAAGTGGGATAACTTCTTCATCATAAGTCCAATGATATTTATTCAACTTCAGGATGATTCTAAACTGATTTATGAGTCCAGATCAAGTTTCTTACATCGTGATTCATTCTGGTTTTATTTGTATCAAGAAGAAATTGTCAAATCTCCAAACAGGGCAAACTTCAATCACTTCGGTTAAAAGTGGGATAACTTCTTCATCATAACTCCAATGATATTGATTCAACTTCAGGGTGATTCTAAACTGATTAATGATTCCAAATCAAGCTTCTTACATCGTGATTCATTCTGGTTTTATTAGTATCAAGAATAAATTCCCAAATCTCCAAACAGGGCAAACTGGAATCACTTCGGTTAAAAGTGGGATAACTTCTTCATCATAACTCTTATGATTTTGCTTCAACTTCAGGGTGGTTCTACACTGATTTATGAGCCCAAATCAAGCTTCTTACATCGTGATTCATTCTGGTTTTATTTGTATCAAGAAGAAATTGCCAAATCTCCAAATAGGGCAAACTGGAATCACTTCGGTTTAAAGTGGGATAACTTCTTCATCATAAGTCCAATGATATTGATTCAACTTCAGGATGATTCTAAACTTATTTATGAGTCCAGATCAAGTTTCTTACATCGTGATTCATTCTGGTTTTATTTGTATCAAGAAGAAATTGTCAAATCTCCAAACAGGGCAAACTTGAATCACTTCGGTTAAAAGTGGGATAACTTCTTCATCATAACTCCAATGATATTGATTCAACTTCAGGGTGATTATAAATTGATTAATGAGTCCAAATCAAGCTTCTTACATCGTGATTCATTCTGGTTTTATTAGTATCAAGAATAAATTCCCAAATCTCCAAACAGGGTAAACTGGAATCACTTCGGTTAAAAGTGGGATAACTTCTTCATCATAAGTCCAATGATATTGATTAAACTTCAGGATGATTCTACACTGATTTATGAGTCCAGATCAAGTTTCTTGCATCGTGATTCATTCTGGTTTTATTTGTATTAAGAAGAAATTGCCAAATCTCCAAACAGGATAAACTGGAATCACTACGGTTAAAAGTGGGATAACTTCTTCATCATAAGTCCAATGATATTGATTCAACTTCAGGATGATTCTACACTGATTTATGAGTCCAAATCAAGCTTCTTACATCGTGATTCATTCTGGTTTTATTTGTATCAAGAAGAAATTGCCAAATCTCCAAACAGGACAAACTGGAATCACTTCGGTTAAAAGTGGGATAACTTCTTCATCATAAGTCCAATGATATTGATTCAACTTCAGGATGATTCTACACTGATTAATGAGTCCAAATCAAGCTTCTTACATCGTGATTCATTCTGGTTTTATTAGAATCAAGAAACAATTCTCAAATCTCCAAATAGGGCAAACTGGAATCACTTCGGTTAAAAGTGGGATAACTTCTTCATCATAACTCCTATGATCTTGAGTCAATTTCAGGGTGATCCGACCCTGATTTATGAGTCCAAATCAAGCTTCTTACATCGTGATTCATTCTTGTTTTATTAGTATCAAGAAGAAATTGCCAAATCTCCAAACAGGGTAAACTGGAATCACTTCGGTTAAAAGTGGGATAACTTCTTCATCATAACTCCAATGATATTGATTCAACTTCAGGGTGATTCTAAACTGATTAATGAGTCCAAATCAAGCTTCTTACATCGTGATTCATTCTGGGTTTTATTAGTATCAAGAATAAATTCCCAAATCTCCAAACAGGACAAACTGGAATCACTTCGGTTAAAAGTGGGATGACTTCTTCATCATAACTCCTATGATCTTGAGTCAACTTCAGGGTGATTCGACACTGATTAATGAGTCCAAATCAAGCTTCTTACATTGTGATTCATTCTGGTTTTATTAGTATCAAGAAGAAATTGCCAAATCTCCAAACAGGGCAAACTGGAATCACTTCGGTTAAAAGTGGGATAACTTCTTCATCATAACTCTTATGATTTTGCTTCAACTTCAGGGTGGTTCTACACTGATTTATGAGCCCAAATCAAGCTTCTTACATCGTGATTCATTCTGGTTTTATTTGTATCAAGAAGAAATTGCCAAATCTCCAAATAGGGCAAACTGGAATCACTTCGGTTTAAAGTGGGATAACTTCTTCATCATAAGTCCAATGATATTGATTCAACTTCAGGATGATTCTAAACTTATTTATGAGTCCAGATCAAGTTTCTTACATCGTGATTCATTCTGGTTTTATTTGTATCAAGAAGAAATTGCCAAATCTCCAAACAGGGCAAACTTGAATCACTTCGGTTAAAAGTGGGATAACTTCTTCATCATAACTCCAATGATATTGATTCAACTTCAGGGTGATTCTAAACTGATTAATGAGTCCAAATCAAGCTTCTTACATCGTGATTCATTCTGGTTTTATTAGTATCAAGAATAAATTCCCAAATCTCCAAACATGGCAAACTGGAATCACTTCGGTTAAAAGTGGGATAACTTCTTCATCATAAGTCCAATGATATTGATTAAACTTCAGGATGATTCTACACTGATTTATGAGTCCAGATCAAGTTTCTTACATCGTGATTCATTCTGGTTTTATTAGAATCAAGAAACAATTCTCAAATCTCCAAATAGGGCAAACTGGAATCACTTCGGTTAAAAGTGGGATAACTTCTTCATCATAACTCCTATGATCTTGAGTCAACTTCAGGGTGATTCTACACTGATTAATGAGTCCAAATCAGGCTTCTTACATCGTGATTCATTGTGGGTTTTATTAGTATCAAGAAGAAATTGTCAAATCTCCAAACAGGGCAAACTTGAATCACTTCGGTTAAAAGTGGGATAACTTCTTCATCATAACTCCAATGATATTGATTCAACTTCAGGGTGATTCTAAACTGATTAATGATTCCAAATCAAGCTTCTTACATCGTGATTCATTCTGGTTTTATTAGTATCAAGAATAAATTCCCAAATCTCCAAACATGACAAACTGGAATCACTTCGGTTAAAAGTGGGATAACTTCTTCATCATAAGTCCAATGATATTGATTCAACTTCAGGATGATTCTAAACTTATTTATGAGTCCAGATCAAGTTTCTTACATCGTGATTCATTCTAGTTTTATTTGTATCAAGAAGAAATTGCCAAATCTCCAAACAGGGTAAACTGGAATAACTACGGTTAAAAGTGGGATAACTTCTTCATCATAACTCCAATGATATTGATTCAACTTCAGGGTGATTCTACACTGATTAGCAAACAAGACCTCTTTTCTCAGGACATCTAAAACCTTTCTCAAATGTTCAACATGATCAGACAAGGTTTTACTGTAAATTAGAATGTCATCAAAGTAAACCACAACAAACAACCCTATGTAAGACCGCAAGACATGATTCATCAGTCTCATAAAAGTGCTAGGGGCGTTTGTTAAACCAAATGGCATCACAAGCCATTCATACAAACCATGTTTTGTTTTAAAAGCCGTTTTCCATTCATCCCCCTCTTTCATTCTTATCTGATGATACCCACTTTTCAAATCAATTTTAGAAAAATAACAGGAACCATGAAGTTCATCTAGCATATCATCAAGACGAGGAATGGGATGTCTGTACTTTACCGTGATGTTGTTGATGGCTCGACAGTCTACACACATTCTCCAAGTTCCATCTTTCTTTGGAACAAGCAGCACAGGAACAGCACAAGGACTGAGGCTCTCTCGGATGTGACCTTTTTCCATAAGCTCAGTAACTTGTCTTTGAAGCTCCAAAGTCTCTACAGGGTTGGAACGATAGGCTGGTCTGTTTGGCAATGAAGCTCCTGGAACAAAGTCAATCTGATGTTCTATGCCACGGATTGGAGGCAGACCTTGTTCATTCTCCTCTGCAAAAACATCACTATACTCCTGCAAAATAAAATCAAACTCACTCGGAATAGCCGGTGCATTGTTAGAAGATGAGGTTAGTGTTCTCTTGTAAACAAACAAGATCATAGCCTGCTGAGCATACATGTTTCTCTTAACCTCAACATTCTTGACAAATAAATTGGTGTTTCTTACCTTTTGTTCCTTGTCAGCCTCTCTTTTGTTTTTCAGTTGCACTTGGTCAAGGTGAACTTCATGAGGTGACAGTGGGACTAAGGTGATCTTCTTGCCTTGGTGTTCAAAGGAGTGGCGATTTGTGAATCCATCATGCATCACCTTGTGATCATACTGCCATGGTCTTCCTAAGAGAATATGTCCAGCATCCATAGGAAGAACATCACACAGTATCTCATCTGCATATCTTCCAATGGTGATAGGAACCTTCACTTGTTTCTGTACCTTCAAATCTCCATCTTCACTAAGCCACTGCAGAGTGTAAGGCATTGGATGTTTCTGAACCTTCAGATTAAGCTTCTCAACCAGGGATGAACTCGCCACATTAGTACAACTCCCTCCATCAATAATCAAGCTGCAAACCTTGTCTTGAATCTGACATCTAGTATGGAACAGGTTCTCACGCTGGTTCTGCTCTTCTTCCTTTTGCTTCACACTCAAAGTTCTCCTAGTAACCAGTAGTTCTCCCTTGACTGGATAATCAACTTCTTCTTCATCAGTGTTGGGTTCTAGAGCTTCTTCTTCGGTTTCATAACCTCCACCTTCTAGCAGAATCATAGCTCTTTTGTTTGAACACTCATTAGCATAGTGTCCAATGCCATGACACTTGAAACACTTCACATCTCTGGTTCTGGTAGCTGGTGCTTTTCCTTTGTCATCTCTGCTCTTTTCCCATGTCCTAGCTTCTTCTTTTGGCTTACTGATACTCTTTTCTTCTTTGTTGTAAGCTGTCTTAGAAGATGACCCATACTGGTTCCTGGAGTAAGAAGACTTTCTCTTGTTCTGCTGCTCAATAAGCACTGCCTTATGAAGGAGTTCTTCCATGTTATTGAAGTCTTGCATCTCTAGGCAATCCTGCACATCTCTGTTAAGACCTCCCTGGAACCTTGCCATTGTGGATTCCTCATCTTCATTAACGTTGGCTTTGATCATGAGAGTCTCCATTTCCTGGAAATAGTCATCTACACTCTTGTTTCCTTGAGTCAGTCTCCTGAGCTTCTGGTGAAGATCTCTGCCATAATGAGATGGAACAAATCTAGCTTTCATAAGAGTTTTCATTTCATACCAAGAAGTAACTGGCGGCACTCCAGTTTGTCTTCTCTTGTGGATGATCTGCTCCCACCAGTTGATAGCATACCCACTGAACTCAGTTGCAGCAAGCTTCACTTTCTTCTCTTCAGAATAGGTTTGAGTATCAAAAACTAGTTCCATTTTTCTTTCCCACTCCAAGTATGCATCAGGATCACTCTTTCCAGCAAAAGGTGGGATTCTCAGCTTGATATTTCCCAAGTTATCATTGACTCTTGGACGCTGGTTGTTGTTTCTTCTGGACTTGGTTACACTTCTGTCTGAAGAGGAATAAGCATCATCAGATTCAACTTCACTAGATTCCCTTCTGGTTCTCCTTTCTTGTCGTTCTGCAGCTCTGTTTCTAGGCTGCCTAGAACCATAAAATAATTCATTGGCTTCCTCTTCTCTTCTGATCAGATTATCTTGAACTTGCTTGGTGATCTCAGCAATTAGAGCCTGCATTTGAAAAGGATTAATATTGACAGCAGGTGATGGTGTTCCTTCTTGTTCATTGTTTTCTCCAGACATGGTTTCCTGCAAAATCAACAAACTTTAGCAATAAACAGAATTCTCTCCTCACAATATCCTTTTATCTCTCAAGCTTTTGGTGATGATAGTGATTCACTGGTTCTGTAAACAACCCAATCAAGTGAAAAATGCAGAAACCCAAATCCCCAAAGAAAAGAAAAGATAGACAGATTGCAAGATTTTGGATGAGCAAGTGATTTTACCAAACCTCAGTCTGATTTCTCCTAGACTGAACCCGATTTCTCCTGGGGATTTTCTTTCTCAATCAGATTTGGCTCACTTGCAAACAGATAGACAGATAAGAGACTGATAAGAACAGAAATACCCAGAATAAAAGATGAATTCGAAATCCCAAAGAGATGAACTTGAAATCCCAGAAAGTTTCAGACTTTGATAGTTTAGAGATTGAAAAATATCCCAGAACTTGTAGATCAACAGAGTGGTTGCTCTGATACCACTTAACGACTTTTTCCCCAAGGATTTCCACTCTGATTTTGGTTGGATCTACTCTGTAACAGATTGAAAGATGGTTTTTGATGGATATTGGCTTGATGGACGAATTAGGGTTTATGGATAGATGGGTTGAAAGGATTTGATCGATTGAAACACTGAGGGTTGGGGAAAAGACCTCAGATTCTTCACTCTCTCACTCTGGATTTGACACACCAGTCAGATTGAGAGCTTGTTGATTGTTTTGGGTTCACACGCCTCCACAATCAAGTTGTTCTAAGAACAAATGAATCACCAAAGAGAAATGAGTTTTTGATAAAAATGATGATTGTCTTCCAAATGAAACCAAAACAGAGTTTTAAAGGAAAAATGACAACAATCTCGTGCATGACAGTCTTGGGACTTGTAGTTTCGTGCATGAGCACTTAGGGAAAAGAAATAAGACAAAAACATAAGTAAATTAGTTGTTGTAGAAGACAGCCGAGTAAATGAAGGTGGTTGGGGTGATGATGGTTTGGCCAAGTAACTCTTCTTCACTTTCTTGGTTCAGAACAAGGCAAGTAATCTTCTCAATAAGCTTCTTGGACCTGGATCTCGTGATGGGCCCAACAGATATGACAAATGGATCTTCTTTCTGGTCGTTGGACTTCTTTTGGGCTGAGAGAGAAACATCTTCATTTTGGGTCTGGTCCATATCATCTTCTTCATAGTAACTTGGTTCTTGCATCCATTCAGCTTCATCATTAAGTTCATCTAAGATTAGCTCATCCTGGATTGCATCAAGAATGAATCACGATGTAAGTAGCTTGATTTAGACTCATAAATCAGTGTAGAATAATCCTGAAGTTGAATGAATATCATTGGACTTATGATGAAGGAGTTATCCCACTTTTAACCGATGTGATTCTAGTTTACCCTGTTTGGAGATTTGACAATTTCTTCTTGATACAAATAAAACCAGAATGAATCACGATGTAAGAAACTTGATCTGGACTCATAAATCAGTTTAGAATCATCCTGAAGTTGAATCAATATCATTGGACTTATGATGAAGAAGTTATACCACTTTTAACCGAAGTGATTCCAATTTGCCCTGTTTGGAGATTTGGGAATTTATTCTTGATACTAATAAAACCAGAATGAATCACGATGTAAGAAGCTTGATTTGGACTCATTAATCAGTGTAGAATCACCCTGAAGTTGAATCAAGATCATAGGACTTATGATGAAGAAGTTATCCCACTTTTAACCGAAGTGATTCCAGTTTACCCTGTTTGGAGATTTGACAATTTCTTCTTGATACTAATAAAACCAGAATGAATCACGATGTAAGAAGCTTGATTTAGACTCATAAATCAGTGTCGAATCACCCTGAAGTTGACTCAAGATCATAGGACTTATGATGAAGAAGTTATCCCACTTTTAACCGAAGTGATTCCAGTTTGCCCTATTTGGAGAGTTGGGAATTTATTCTTGATACTAATAAAACAAGAATGAATCACGATGTAAGAATCTTGATTTGGACTCATAAATCAGTGTAGAATCATCCTGAAGTTGAAGCAAAATCATAAGAGTTATGATGAAGAAGTTATCCCACTATTAACCGAAGTGATTCCAGTTTGCCCTGTTTGGAGATTTGGCAATTTATTCTTGATACTAATAAAACCAGAATAAATCACGATGTAAGAAGCTTGATTTGGACTCATTAATCAGTTTAGAATCACCCTGAAGTTGAATCAATATCATTGGAGTTATGATGAAGAAGTTATCCCACTTTTAACCGAAGTGATTCCAGTTTTCCCTCTTTAGAGATTTGCCAATTTCTTCTTGATACTAATAAAACCATAATGAATCACGATGTAAGAAGCTTGATTTGGACTCATTAATCAGTGTAGAATCACCCTTAAGTTGAATCAATATCATTGGAGTTATGATGAAGAAGTTATCCCACTTTTAACCGAAGTGATTCCAGTTTGCCCTGTTTGGAGATTTGGCAAATTTTTTCTTGATACTAATAAAACCAGAATGAATCAAGATGTAAGAAGCTTGATTTGGACTCATAAATCAGTGTTGAATTACCCTGAAGTTGACTCAAGATCATAGGAGTAATGATGAAGAAGTTATCCCACTTTTAACCGAAGTGATTCCAGTTTGCCCTGTTTGGAGATTTGGGAATTTATTCTTGATACTAATAAAACCAGAATGAATCACGATGTAAGAAACTTGATTTGGACTCATTAATCAGTTTAGAATCACCCTGAAGTTGAATCAATATCATTGGAGTTATGATGAAGAAGTTATCCCACTTTTAACCGAAGTGATTCCAGTTTTCCCTCTTTAGAGATTTGCCAATTTCTTCTTGATACTAATAAAACCATAATGAATCACGATGTAAGAAGCTTGATTTGGACTCATTAATCAGTGTAGAATCACCCTTAAGTTGAATCAATATCATTGGAGTTATGATGAAGAAGTTATCCCACTTTTAACCGAAGTGATTCCAGTTTGCCCTGTTTGGAGATTTGGCAAATTTTTTCTTGATACTAATAAAACCAGAATGAATCAAGATGTAAGAAGCTTGATTTGGACTCATAAATCAGTGTCGAATTACCCTGAATTTGACTCAAGATCATAGGAGTTATGATGAAGAAGTTATCCCACTTTTAACCGAAGTGATTCCAGTTTGTCCTGTTTGGAGATTTGGGAATTTATTCTTGATACTAATAAAACCAGAATGAATCACGATGTAAGAATCTTGATTTGGACTCATAAATCAGTGTCGAATCACCCTGAAGTTGACTCAAGATCATAAGAGTTATGATGAAGAAGTTATCCCACTTTTAACCGAAGTGATTCCAGTTTGCCCTGTTTGGAGATTTGAGAATTTATTCTTGATACTAATAAAACCCAGAATGAATCATGATGTAAGAAGCTTGATTTGGACTCATTAATCAGTGTAGAATCACCCTGAAGTTGAATCAATATCATTGGAGTTATGATGAAGAAGTTATCCCACTTTTAACCGAAGTGATTCCAGTTTGCCCTATTTGGAGATTTGAGAATTGTTTCTTGATACTAATAAAACCAGAATGAATCACGATGTAAGAGGCTTGATTTGGACTCATTAATCAGTGTAGAATCATCCTGAAGTTGAAGCAATATCATTGGACTTATGATGAAGAAGTTATCCCACTTTTAACCGAAGTGATTCCAGTTTACCCTGTTTGGAGATTTGGCAATTTCTTCTTGATACAAATAAAACCACAATGAATCACGATGTAAGAATCTTGATTTGGACTCATAAATCAGTGTAGAATCATCCTGAAGTTGAATCAATATCATTGGACTTATGATGAAGAAGTTATCCCACTTTTAACCGTAGTGATTCCAGTTTACCCTGTTTGGAGATTTGGCAATGTCTTCGTAATACAAATAAAAACAGAATGAATCACGATGTAAGAAACTTGATCTGGACTCATAAATAAGTTTAGAATCATCCTGAAGTTGAATCAATATCATTGGACTTATGATGAAGAAGTTATCCCACTTTTAACCGAAGTGATTCCAGTTTGCCCTGTTTGGAGATTTGGGAATTTATTCTTGATACTAATAAAACCAGAATGAATCACGATGTAAGAAGCTTGATTTGGACTCATTAATCAGTTTAGAATCACCCTGAAGTTGAATCAATATCATTGGAGTTATGATGAAGAAGTTATCCCACTTTTAACCGAAGTGATTCAAGTTTGCCCTGTTTGGAGATTTGACAATTTCTTCTTGATACAAATAAAACCAGAATGAATCACGATGTAAGAAGCTTGATATGGACTCATAAATCAGTTTAGAATCATCCTGAAGTTGAATCAATATCATTGGACTTATGATGAAGAAGTTATCCCACTTTTAACCGAAGTGATTCCAGTTTGCCCTGTTTGGAGATTTGAGAATTTATTCTTGATACTAATAAAACCAGAATGAATCACGATGTAAGAAGCTTGATTTGGACTCATTAAGCAGTGTCGAATCACCCTGAAGTTGACTTAAGATCATAGGAGTTATGATGAAGAAGTTATCCCAATTTTAACCGAAGTGATTCCAGTTTGCCCTGTTTGGAGATTTGGGAATTATTCTTGATACTAATAAAACCAGAATGAATCACGATGTAAAGAAGCTTGATTTGGACTCATAAATCAGTTTAGAATCACCCTGAAGTTGAATCAATATCATTGGACTTATGAAGAAGAAGTTATCCCACTTTTAACCGAAGTGATTTCAGTTTGCCCTGTTTGGAGATTTGGCAATTTCTTCTTGATACAAATAAAACCAGAATGAATCACGATGTAAGAAGCTTGATTTGGACTCATAAATCAGTGTAGAACCACCCTGAAGTTGAAGCAAGATCATAAGTGTTAGAAT
>CAJHQQ010005276.1:0-18547 GCA_905132885.1 Moricandia moricandioides
AGAAGGAATTGCCAAATCTCCAAACAGGGTAAACTGGAATCACTTCGGTTAAAAGTGGGATAACTTCTTCATCATAACTCCCTAATGATATTTAATTCAATTTCAGGATGATTATCCAATGATTTATGAGTCCAAATAAAGCTTCCTTACATCTTGATTCATTCCCTATGTTTGATTAGAATCAAGAAGAAAATTGCCAAATCCTCCAAACAGGGTAAACTGGAGTCACTTCGGTTAAAAGTGGGATAACTTCTTCATAATACCCAATGATATTGATTCAACTTCAGGATGGATTCTAATACCTGATTTAATGAGTCCAAAATCAATTTCTTACATCTATGATTCATTCTATTATTGATTAGATCCAGAAGAAATTGCCAAATCTCCAAAACAGGGTATACTGGAATCACTTCGCGTTAACCTTTAATTCAACTTCAGGATGATTCCTATAACTGATTTAATGAGTCCAAATAAAGCTTCTTAACATCTTTATTCATTCTGGTTTGATTAGAATCAAGAAGAAATTGCCAAATCTCCAAACAGGATAAACTGGAATCACTTCGGTTAAAAGTGGGATAACTTCTTCATCATAACTCCTATGATCTTGCTTCAACTTCAGGGTGGTTCTACACTGATTTATGAGTCTAAATCAAGATTCTTAGATCGTGATTCATTCTGGTTTGATTAGAATCAAGAAGAAATTGCCAAATCTCCAAACAGGTATACTGTAATCACTTCGGTTAAAAGTGGGATAACTTCTTCATCATAACTCCAATGATATTGATTCAACTTCAGGATGATTCTATACTGATTTATGAGTCCAAATCAAGCTTTTTACATCTTGATTCATTCTGGTTTGATTAGAATCAAGAAGAAATTGTCAAATCTCCAAACAGGGTAAACTGGAGTAACTTCGGTTAAAAGTGGGATAACTTCTTCATCATAACTCCAATGATATTGATTCAAATTCAGGATGATTGTACACTGATTTATGAGTCCAAATCAAGTTTCTTACATCTTGATTCATTCTGTTTTGATTAGAATCAAGAAGAAATTGCCAAATCTTCAAACAGGGTATACTGGAATCACTGCGGTTAAAAGTGGAATAACATCTTCATCATAACTCCTATGATATTGATTCAACTTCAGGTTGATTATCCACTGATTTATGAGAACAAATAAAGCTTCTTACATCTTGATTCATTCTAATGGTTTGATTAGAATCAAGAATAAATTGCCAAATCTCCAAACAGGGTAAAATGGAATCACTTCGGATAAAAGTGGAATAACATCTTCATCACAACTCCTATGATATTGATTCAACTTCAGGGTGATTATCCACTGATTAATGAATCTAAATAAAACTTCTTACATCTTGATTCATTCTGGTTTGATTAGAATCAAGAAGAAATTGCCAAATCTCCAAACAGGGTAAACTGGAATCACTTCTGTTAAAAGTGGAATAACATCTTCATCATAACTCCTATAATATTGATTCAACTTCAGGATGATTATCTACTGATTTATAAGTCCAAATAAAGCTTCTTACATCTTGATTCATTCTGGTTTGATTAGAATCAAGAAGAAATTGCCAACTCTCCAAACAAGGTAAACTAGAGTCAGTTCGGTTAAAAGTGGGATAACTTCTTCATCATAACTCCTATGATCTTGCTTCAACTTCAGGGTGGTTCTACACTGATTTATGAGTCCAAATTAAGCTTCTTACGTCTTGATTCATTCTTGTTTGATTAGAATCAAGAAGATATTGCCAAATCTCCAAAAAGGTATACTGGAATCACTTCGGTTAAAAGTGGGATTACTTCTTCATCATAACTCCAATGATATTGATTCAACTTCATGATGATTCTACACTGATTTATGAGTCCAAATCAAGTTTTCTTACATCTTGATTCATTCTGTTTTGATTAGAATCAAGAAGAAATTGCCAAATCTCCAAACAGGATAAACTGAGATCACTTTCGGTTAAAAGTGGGATAACATCTTCATCATAACTCCTATAATATTGATTCAACTTCAGGGTGATTATCCACTGATTTATGAGTCCAATAAAGCTTCTTAAATCTTGATTCATTCTGGTTTGATTAGAATCAAGAAGAAATTGCTAAATCTCCAAACATCTTCATCATAACTTTATCATAACATCTACATCATAACTCCTATAATATTGATTCAACTTCAGGGTGATTATCCACTGATTTATGAGTCCAAATAAAGCTTCTTAAATCTAGATTCATTCTTTTTTGATTAGAATCAAGAAGAAATTGCCAAATCTCCAAACAGGGTAAACTGGGATCACTTCGGTTAAAAGTGGGATAATATCTTCATCATAACTCCTATGATATTGATTCAACTTCAGGGTGATTATCCACTGATTTATGAGTCCAAATAAAGCTTCTTAAATCTTGATTCACTCTGGTTTGATTAGAATCAAGAAGAAATTGCTAAATCTCCAAACAGGGTAAACTGGAATCACTTCGGATAAAAGTGGAATAACATCTTCATCATAACTCCTATGATACTGATTCAACTTCAGGGTGATTATCCACTGATTTATGAATCTAAATAAAGCTTCTTACATCTTGATTCATTCTGGTTTGATTAGAATGAATAAGAAATTGCCAAATCTCCAAACAGGGTAAACTGGAATCACTTCGGTTAAAAGTGGGATAATTTCTTCATCATAACTCCTATGATCTTGCTTCAACTTCAGGGTGTTTCTACACTGATTTATGAGTCCAAATCCAGATTCTTACATCGTGATTCATTCTGGTTTGATTAGAATCAAGAAGAAATTGCCAAATCTCCAAACAGGTATACTGGAGTCACTTCGGTTAAAAGTGGGATAACTTCTTCATCATAACTCCAATGATATTGATTCAACTTCAGGTTGATTCTATAATGAATTATGAGTCCAAATTAAGTTTCTTACATCTTGATTCATTCTGTTTTGATTAGAATCAAGAAGAAATTGCCAAATCTTCAAACAGGGTATACTGGAATCACTTCGGTTAAAAGTGGAATAACATCTTCATCATAACTCCTATGATATTGATTCAACTTCAGGATGATTATCCACTGATTTATGAGTCCAAATAAAGCTTCTTACATCTTGATTCATTCTGGTTTGATTAGAATCAAGAAGAAATTGTCAAATCTCCAAACAGGGTAAACTGGAATCACTTCGGATAAAAGTGGAATAACATCTTCATCATAACTCCTATGATATTGATTCAACTTCAGGGTGATTATCCACTGATTAATAAATCTAAATAAAACTTCTTACATCTTGATTCATTCTGGTTTGATTAGAATCAAGAAGAAATTGTCAAATCTCCAAACAGGGTAAACTGGAATCACTTCTGTTAAAAGTGGAATAACATCTTCATCATAACTCCTATAATATTAATTCAACTTCAGGATGATTATCCACTGATTTATAAGTTCAAATAACGCTTCTTACATCTTGATTCATTCTGGTTTGATTAGAATCAAGAAGAAATTGCCAACTCTCCAAACAAGGTAAACTGGAGTCAGTTTGGTTAAAAGTGGGATAATGAAAACTAAAGAGATATCTGAGGTTATATGAGTATTTTAGACGTCGAAAGAGATTAGAACAGAGATTAGAAGAGACTTGGAGACTAAAGCTTGAAATGAGACTAGAAATCCATTTCTGGATGAAGAACCCTAGAGAGAATAAGAGAGACTCGAAACATTGCTTAATTGATTAATGAGGAAGTGTTACAAATATATAGATAAGGATAAAGCTTAATGCAACGGATACATGATAAGGTTTCAACAGGATCGTGTGTAGTCAAGGCTGGAGGAGCGTCCCGTTTGAATCTTGTGGACGAGAGGCTTCACATGCTTGATGCCTTTGGCATCTTGACCAGATGCTCTCCTTTCCAGCTGTGCCAGTCTGTCAAGGCACGAGCTCCCCTTATCCATAAGGTTCGTTGATCCTAGACATAGAGTGTAAACTGGTCCGGCAAGGTAATCTTTCTCCTTTTACCTTTGGTTGATTCTTTTCACCATTTGGTAAGCAAAGGTGTACGGCCTTGTACGGACTAGTTGTACGGCCTTGTACGGACACTCTCAACTTGGTTCCTTAAGCCTTCTCCAATCTTTGTATCCTCATTTCTCATTCAGTTCAACACTCCCCCTCAAGCTTGACCAAGGGAACCGGTCAAGCTTGGATGTCATGTGATCTTCCTCATTAAAAACCTTGCCAAAGAAAACCCTCCTTAGGGATAAAACCTTAGCAAGGAAAAGAGTAAAGACCTCATGACAAGAGGATCTAGTTGAGCCTGGTAAGATCACTGAGTCCTAATCTGTGATGAATGGACTCAAGTGTCTTCTGTCTTGGAGCTTTAGTGAATACATCTGCCAACTGATCTTCACTCCGTGTGTAACAAGGTAAGATCACTCCTTGGACTATCATTTGCCTCACCTTGTGGCAATCAACCTCAATGTGCTTGGTTCTCTCATGAAACACCGAGTTGGAGGCAATATGGATTGCTGCTTGATTGTCACAATGCATGGTCATTGGTGTGGACTGGTTGATCTCCAAGTGCTTCAGTATTCCCTTGATCCAAACTAGCTCATTAGTCAGCTTCAACATGGCCCTGTACTCAGCTTCAGCACTTGAGCATGATACCACCTTCTGCTTCTTGCTCTTCCATGTAACCAAGTTCCCACCAATGAATGTGCAATAGCCAGTGGTTGACTTCCTATCTGCTCTATCTCCAGCCCAATCAGCATCACAGTATCCCACTACTTCAGTGCTCTTGTTACACCCCATCCACACTCCTTGCTCTGGTGAACCATTTAGATACATCAGGATCCTATTCACCATGCTCCAATGATGCTCCTTTGGTCCTTGCATATGTTGGCTCACCTGATTCACAACAAAGCATATGTCAGGACGTGTAATGGTTAAGTAGATCAACTTACCAACAAGCTTCCTATAGAGCTTGGCATCTTCAAATGGTTGGCTATCTTCAATCTCCCCCTCACGTGGAACCTTATACCCATCTTCCAGAGGTGTCTTCACTGTCTTTCCTCCAAGTTTACCTGCATCTTTCAAAAGATCAAGTGTATATTTCCTTTGAGAAAGAAACAATCCTTCCTTGGATCTACATATCTCAATTCCAAGGAAGTATTTCATTTCTCCCAAGTCTTTAATTTCAAAGACAGACTTTAAGAAGTCCTTAGTAGATTGAATTCCAACCTTGTCACTTCCTGTGATGATGATATCATCAACATACACAAGAAGGACTACAATATCTGATGAGGTGGATAAGGAGAAGAGAGTATGGTCGAGTTCTGACCTCTTGAAACCCCTTCCATTCAGAGTTGTGCTCAGTTTGGTGTACCAGGCTCTAGGTGATTGTTTGAGACCATAGATGGCTTTCTTTAGTCTTAGGACATTTCCCTCTTTGACCAAATGCTCAAGGCCAGGAGGGGGAAGCATATAGACCTCATCTTCAAGTTCTCCTTGCAAGAAAGCATTCTTCACATCCATTTGCCAAAGGCCCCATTCCAAGTTCACAGCAAGAGATAACACTATTCTGATTGTATGGAGCTTGGCAACTGGAGCAAACGTGTCAATGTAGTCCTCTCCATAAGTTTGAGTGAACCCTCTGGCTACCAGTCTGGTCTTCTTCCTATCAATCTTCCCATTTGCAAGGTACTTGATGGTGAATATCCATCTGCTAGACACAGCCTTCTTCCCTTTTGGTAGTGCACTCTCAAACCAGGTATCATTCTTGATCATTGCATCTGCTTCAGCACCAACTGATTCCCTCCATTCTTTGTCTTGCATAGCTTCTTCATAGGAGCTTGGTAACTTACTCTCATCCAGACTCGTCATGAAAGCACAATGGTCTTCAGGGTAATATACCAGTGTACAAGCAGCTTGAACAGGATGCTCCACTGCTTGTGCATTGTAGTATACCCTTGTATTCACCCAGTTGGATGGAGGGTTTCTTATCCTTGTACTCCTTCTTAAAGGTTGAGGTTGAGGTACTTCAGGTTGTTCTTCCTCAATCTCTCCTTCTTCTTCCTGGTTTGCACCTTCCGCATCTTCATTTCCTTGATCCACACCTTGATCATGTTGTGAGCCTGATGATTCTTCCTCATATTGCTCATGAGCATCAGGTTCATTTCCCCCCTCATGGTCGAGGTGGGGTTCCTGACCATCCATATCCACAGTAGGTGGACCTTGTTGTTGTTTACTTCCACCCTTGTGATCCTGAGATAAGTTAATCCCAAGACTCTCCAAGATAACCCTCAAGTTTGCTGCCTTATCTGATGTCAAGTCCTTTAATTCTGCTTGGTTCTTTTCTTCATAGAACCCTCTTTCTTCTACAAACTTCACATCCCTTGATATAAACACCCTCCTGGTTACTGGATCATAACACTTGTATCCCTTCTGAGTTGGTGAGTAACCAATGAACATCCCTTTGGTACTCTTTGCTTCCAACTTGTTCCTGAGTTCTCCTGGTTTGTGAACAAAGCAAAGACACCCAAAGACTCGAAGGTGATCTAAGCCTATACTTGTTCAACACTTCAAATGGTGACTGATCATGAAGAACTCTGGTTGGGGTTCGGTTGATCAAGTAACAAGCAGTGGCAACAGCATCACTCCAGAATCTCTTGGGTACATTTGCTTGGAACATCATGAACCTTGGTCATGATGATAACATCTTCATCATAACTCCTATGATATTGATTCAAATTCAGGGTGATTATCCACTGATTTATGAGTCCAAATAAAGCTTCTTAAATCTTGATTCATTCTGGTTTGATTAGTATCAAGAAGAAATTGCTAAATCTCCAAACAGGGTAAACTGGAGTCACTTCGGTTGAAAGTGGGATAACTTCTTCATCATAACTCCTATGATCTTGATTCAAATTCAGGGTGATTCTAAATTGATTTATGAGTCCAAATCAAGCTTCTTACATCGTGATTCATTCTGGTTTTATTAGTACCAAGAAGAAATTGCCAACTCTCCAAATAGGGCAAACTGGAATCAGTTCGGTTTAAAGTGGGTTAACTTCTTCATCATAACACCAATGATATTGATTCAACTTCAGGATGATTCTACACTGATTTATGAGTCCAAATAAAGCTTCTTACTTCTTGATTCATTCTGGTTTGATTAGAATCAAGAAGAAATTGTTAAATCTCCAAATAGGATAAACTGGAGTCACTTCGGTTAAAAGTGGGATAACTTCTTCATCATAACTCCTATGATCTTGATTCAAATTCAGGGTGATTCTAAACTAATTTATGAGTCCAAATCAAGCTTCTTACATCGTGATTCATTCTGGTTTTATTAGTATCAAGAAGAAATTGCCAACTCTCCAAACAGGGCAAACTGGAATTAGTTCGGTTAAAAGTGGGATAACTTCTTCATCATAACTCCAATGATATTGATTCAACTTCAGGATGATTATACACTGATTTATGAGTCCAAATCAAGTTTCTTACATCTTGATTCATTCTGTTTTGATTAGAATCAAGAAGAAATTGCCAAATCTCCAAACAGGGTATACTGGAATCACTTCGGTTAAAAGTGGAATAACATCTTCATCATAACTCCTATGATATTGATTCAACTTCAGGTTATTACATCTTGATTCATTCTGGTTTGATTAGAATCAAGAAAAAATTGTCAAATCTTCAAACAGGGTAAACTGGAATCACTTCGGTTAAAAGTGGAATAACATCTTCATCATAACTCCTATGATATTGATTGAACTTCAGGGTGATTATCCACTGATTTATGAATCTAAATAAAGCTTCTTACATCTCGATTAATTCTGGTTTGATTAGAATCAAGAAGAAATTGACAAATCTCCAAACAGGTATACTGGACTCACTTCGGTTAAAAGTGGGATAACTTCTTCATCATAACTCCAATGATATTCAACTTCAGGATGATTCTATACTGATTTATGAGTCCAATTCAAGCTTTTTACATCTTGATTCACCTCCATAAGGTGTCTATTCTTCCTTTCTGCTACTCCATTTTGTTGTGGGGTGTAAGGGCAGCTTGTTTGATGAAGAATGCCATGTTGAGATAGATGCAACTTGAATGCTTGACTTGTGTATTCTCCACCATTATCTGATCTAAAAACTTTCAGCTTAGCATTGAAATGGTTAGTCACATAAGTATGAAAGTTTCTAAATGCATCAAGCACCCTATCTTTAGATGGAATCAAGGTTATCCAGGTGTATTTCGATTTTTCATCTATGAATGTGACAAAGTATTTATGATTCTCTCTAGACAAGCAAGGGGCAGTCCAAACATCTGAATGTATTAGATCAAAGCAATTATCATAGATAGTAGTGGACTTATGGAAAACAGTCTTACAATGCTTGCCTAAAATACAAGCTTCACAGTCATTATTTTCAAACACAACACCTGGAACCATTAAGTTTAAAGCTCTAACATGAGGGTGTCCTAGTCTAGCATGCCACAAAGCATTCTTATTTAAAGTAGAAGCAGAAGCAGAAGTAAAGGAACAATTAGGATCAGGCAAAACATTAATCTCTTCAAGTAGGTAAAGGTCTCCTTTTGTAACTCCTTGCCCAATCACACGGTTGCTTTCAATATCCTGAAACTTAACATCATTAGGACTGAATATAACTTTGCATTTGAGATCATTGGTGCATTTCTTAACAGATAACAAGTTTGAAGTAAACTCAGGCATATAAAAAGCTCTAGACTCCTTATCAAACAGTTTTAATTTGCCTATACCTCTTATTGGAATTCTATCACCATTAGCAATCATAACATGTCCATGAGCAGGTTCTATTTCTTTAATAAGACTAGTATCACTAATCATATGATGGGATGCACCTGAATCAACTATCAATGGTTTAGACATGCTACAAGCACTAAGAGATAGACCAGCAATCCTAGTGGGTATATGCATCAGTTTAATCATAAAGACTAGTAACTTTAGATGCACCAAATGAATACCCCCTGAGGTTACCAAAGATGTTACCATTGTCCTTGAGCATCTTGATGAGAGCATCCATCTCTGATCTGCGGATGAACTCATGCTCATTTGGACGGTTGGTTGGTTGAGCTGCATAGGTCACCAATGCCTTGTTCTCACCACCTTCTCTTCCTTCAGTCTCTGATGCCCGGTTTGACGTTCCTGCTCCACTCATCAGATGCTGATCACTTCCTCCATTGCTCACATTTGCCCTTGCATCTCTATCCTTCATGAACTTGTTTGGCTTGAGATGTG
Organism: Moricandia moricandioides; assembly: GCA_905132885.1. NCBI lineage: Eukaryota > Viridiplantae > Streptophyta > Magnoliopsida > Brassicales > Brassicaceae > Moricandia > Moricandia moricandioides. The sequence continues at coordinate 9,286 of CAJHQQ010005276.1, forward strand.
GGTGAAGGATCCAGCACTGATGCTTCTTGTGACCTTGTCTCTTGCAATGGTCACAGTTTCCATTGAACCTTCTTTCTTCATACTTGTTCACCCTGTTGGCTTGAGGGACTTCAGCTTGATTAGCCAATGTAAGTTCCCCCTTTCCTCCAAATAGCCCCAATGATCCTTGTTCCTTCTGGATTTGTGCGCAGACTTCTTCTAGAGTGGGTAACTTCTCAACTCGCAGGATGTGCTTTACCAAGTCATTGTAGGTAGAGTTAAGAGTGAGTAGCAAGCCAAAGACCTTGTCTTGTTCACGCCTTTCATTGAGCTCATCTGGATCGGTTGTGCTTGGCCTCAACATCTCAAGCTCTGACCACAATGCTCTAAACTTCCCAAGATGCTTTGTGAATTCCATATCTTCTTGTGCCAAGTTGTTTATTGCTCGCTTAATCTCAAACACACGAGTAAGGTTTTAGATGTTTCCATATACCTTCTGGAGAGTATCCCATAGGTCCTTTGCCTTCTCACAGTAGCTGTACGCCTCTAAGATTGATGGATCTAGAGAGCTTTGAAGGATGGACATCACCAGGTTATCTTCCTGGATCCATTTCACTTCATCACACACAACAATCTCCTTGTCGCCTTCATGAGTAATGAGTTTTGGAGCTTCATCTTCAAGGATGTGGTTCCACAAACCCTTACTCCCCACTGCTGTCTTCACCACACGAGACCATAGGAGGTAGTTTCCCCCCCCCCCCTTTAGAATCACTGGAATCACCGTAGTCTTAGTACCCTCCATCTTGAAGCTTCTCGGATGAAAAAGGTGTTCTTGAGTGTTCTTGAGCAAGAAATGAAATCAAACCCCAGATTCAAGTGAACCTGGCTCTGATACCATGAAAACTAAAGAGATATCTGAGGTTATATGAGTATTTGAGACGTTGAAAGAGATTAGAACAGAGATTAGAAGAGACTTGGAGACTAAAGCTTGAAATGAGACTAGAAATCCATTTCTGGATGAAGAACACTAGAGAGAATAAGAGAGACTCGAAAACATTATTTAATTGATTAATGAGGAAGTGTTACAAATATATAGAGAAGGATAAAGCTTAATGCAACGGATACAGGATAAGGTTTCAACAGGATCGTGTGTAGTCAAGGCTGGAGGAGCGTCCCGTTTGAATCTTGTGGACGAGAGGCTTCACATGCTTGATGCCTTTGGTATCTTGACCAGATGCTCTCCTTTCCAGCTGTGCCAGTCTGTCAAGGCACGAGCTCCCCTTATCCATAAGGTTCGTTGATCCTAGACATAGAGTGTAAACTGGTCCGGCAAGGTAATCTTTCTCCTTTTACCTTTGGTTGATTCTTTTCACCATTTGGTAAGCAAAGGTGTACGGCCTTGTACGGACTAGTTGTACGGCCTTGTACGGCCTTGTACGGACACTCTCAACTTGGTTCCTTAAGCCTTCTCCAATCTTTGTATCCTCATTTCTCATTCAGTTCAACAGATAACTTCTTCATCATAACTCCTATGATCTTGCTTCAACTTCAGGGTGGTTCTACACTGATTTATGAGTCCAAATTAAGCTTCTTACGTCTTGATTCATTCTTGTGTGATTAGAATCAAGAAGAAATTGCCAAATCTCCAAAAAGGTATACTGGAATCACTTCGGTTAAAAGTGGGATAACTTCTTCATCATAACTCCAATGATATTGATTCAACTTCAGGATGATTCTACACTGATTTATGAGTCCAAATCAAGTTTCTTACATCTTGATTCATTCTGTTTTGATTAGAATCAAGAAGAAATTGCCAAATCTCCAAACAGGGTAAACTGGGATCACTTCGGTTAAAAGTGGGATAACATCTTCATCATAACTCCTATGATATTGATTCAACTTCAGGGTGATTATCCACTGATTTATGAGTCCAAATAAAGCTTCTTAAATCTTGATTCATTCTGGTTTGATTAGAATCAAGAAGAAATTGCTAAATCTCCAAACAGGGTAAACTGGAATCACTTCGGATAAAAGTGGAATAACATCTTCATCATAACTCCTATGATATTGATTCAACTTCAGGGTGATTATCCACTGATTTATGAATCTAAATAAAGCTTCTTACATCTTGATTCATTCTGGTTTGATTAAAATCAATAAGAAATTGCCAAATCTCCAAACAGGGTAAACTGGAATCACTTCGGTTAAAAGTGGGATAATTTCTTCATCATAACTCCTATGATCTTGCTTCAACTTCAGGGTGGTTCTACACTGATTTATGAGTCTAAATCCAGATTCTTACATCGTGATTCATTCTGGTTTGATTAGAATCAAGATGAAATTGTCAAATCTCCAAACAGGTATACTGGACTCACTTCGGTTAAAAGTGGGATAACTTCTTCATCATAACTCCAATGATATTGATTCAACTTCAGGATGATTCTATACTGATTTATTAGTCCAATTCAAGCTTTTTACATCTTGATTCATTCTGGTTTGATTATAATCAAGAAGAAATTGCCAAATCTCCAAACAGGGTAAACTGGAATCACTTCGGTTAAAAGTGGGATAACTTCTTCATCATAACTCCAATGAAATTGATTCAACTTCAGGATGATTCTTCACTTATTTATGAGTTCGAATCAAGTTTCTTACGTCTTGATTCATTCTGGTTTGAATAGAATCAAGAAGAAATTGCCAAATCTCCAAAGAGGGTATACTGGAATCACCTCGGTTAAAAGTGGGATAACTTCTTCATCATAACTCCTATGATCTTGATTCAACTTCAGCGTGATTCTACACTGATTTATGAGTCCAAATCAAGTTTCTTACATCTTGATTCATTCTTTTTTTGATTAGAATAAAGAAGAAATTGCCAAATCTCCAAACATGGTATACTGGAATCACTTCGGTTAAAAGTGGAATAACATCTTCATCATAACTCCTATGATATTGATTCAACTTCAGGATGATTATCCACTGATTTATGAGTCCAAATAAAGCTTCTTACATCTTGATTCATTCTGGTTTGATTAGAATCAAGAAGAAATTGCCAAATCTCCAAACATGGTAAACTGGAATCACTTCGGTTAAAAGTGGAATAACATCTTCATCATAACTCCTATGATATTGATTGAACTTCAGGGTTATTATCCACTGATTTATGAATCTAAATAAAGCTTCTTACATCTCGATTCATTTTTTTTTTATTAGAATCAAGAAGAAATTGCCAAATCTCCAAACAGGGTAACCTGGAATCACTTCGGTTAAAAGTTGAATAACGTCTTCATCATAACTCCTATGATATTGATTCAACTTCAGGATGATTATCCACTGATTTATGAGTCCAAATAAAGCTTCTTACATCTTGATTCATTCTGGTTTGATTAGAATCAAGAAGAAATTGCCAAATCTCCAAACAGGGTAAACTTGAGTCACTTCGGTTAAAAGTGGGATAACTTCTTCTTCATAACTCCTATGATCTTGATTCAAATTCAGGGTGATTCTAAATTGATTTATGAGTCCAAATCAAGCTTCTTACATCGTGATTCATTCTGGTTTTATTAGTATCAAGAAGAAATTGCCAACTCTCCAAACAGGGCAAACTGGAATCAGTTCGGTTAAAAGTGGGTTAACTTCTTCATCATAACACCAATGATATTGATTCAACTCCAGCGTGATTCTACACTTATTAATGAGTCCAAATCAAGCTTCTTACATCGTGATTCATTCTGGTTTTATTAGTATCAAGAATAAATTGCCAAATCTCCAAACATGGTTAACTGGGATCACTTCAGTTAAAAGTGGGATAAGTTCTTCATCATAAGTCCAATGATATTGATTCAACTTCAGGATGATTATACACTGATTTATGAGTCCAAATCAAGATTCTTATATCTTTATTCATTCTAGTTTGATTAGAATCAAGAAGAAATTGCCAAATCTCCAAACATGGTAAACTGGAATCACTTCGGTTAAAAGTGGAATAACATCTTCATCATAACTCCTATGATATTGATTCAAATTCAGGGTGATTATCCACTGATTTATGAGTCCAAATAAAGCTTCTTAAATCTTGATTCATTCTGGTTTGATTAGTATCAAGAAGAAATTGCTAAATCTCCAAACAGGGTAAACTGGAGTCACTTCGGTTGAAAGTGGGATAACTTCTTCATCATAACTCCTATGATCTTGATTCAAATTCAGGGTGATTCTAAATTGATTGAGTCCAAATCAAGCTTCTTACATCGTGATTCATTCTGGTTTTATTAGTACCAAGAAGAAATTGCCAACTCTCCAAATAGGGCAAACTGGAATCAGTTCGGTTTAAAGTGGGTTAACTTCTTCATCATAACACCAATGATATTGATTCAACTTCAGGATGATTCTACACTGATTTATGAGTCCAAATAAAGCTTCTTACTTCTTGATTCATTCTGGTTTGATTAGAATCAAGAAGAAATTGCTAAATCTCCAAATAGGATAAACTGGAGTCACTTCGGTTAAAAGTGGGATAACTTCTTCATCATAACTCCTATGATCTTGATTCAAATTCAGGGTGATTCTAAACTAATTTATGAGTCCAAATCAAGCTTCTTACATCGTGATTCATTCTGGTTTTATTAGTATCAAGAAGAAATTGCCAACTCTCCAAACAGGGCAAACTGGAATTAGTTCGGTTAAAAGTGGGATAACTTCTTCATCATAACTCCAATGATATTGATTCAACTTCAGGATGATTCTACACTGATTTATGAGTCCAAATCAAGTTTCTTACATCTTGATTCATTCTGTTTTGATTAGACTCAAGAAGAAATTGCCAAATCTCCAAACAGGGTATACTTAAATCACTTCGGTTAAAAGTAGAATAACATCTTCATCATAACTCCAGGATGATATTGATTCAACTTCAGGGTGATTATCCACTGATTTATGAATTTAAATAAATCTTCTTACATCTTGATTCATTCTGGTTTGATTAGAATCAAGAAGAAATTGCCAAATCTCCAAACATGGTAAACTACAATCACTTCTGTTAAAAGTGGAATAACATCTTCATCATAACTCCTATGATATTGATTCAACTTCAGGATGATTATCCACTGATTTATGAGTCCAAATAAAGCTTCTTACATCTTTATTCATTCTGGTTTGATTAGAACCAAGAATAAATTGCCAAATCTCCAAACAGGGTTAACTGGGATCACTTCGGTTAAAAGTGGGATAACTTCTTCATCATAAGTCCAATGATATTGATTCAACTTCAGGATGATTATACACTGATTTATGAGTCCAATTCAAGCTTTTTACATCTTGATTCATTCTGGTTTGATTATAATCAAGAAGAAATTGCCAAATCTCCAAACAGGGTAAACTGGAATCACTTCGGTTAAAAGTGGGATAACTTCTTCATCATAACTCCAATGATATTGATTCAACTTCAGGATGATTCTTCACTTATTTATAAGTTCGAATCAAGTTTCTTACGTCTTGATTCATTCTGGTTTGAATAGAATCAAGAAGAAGTTGCCAAATCTCCAAAGAGGGTATACTGGAATCACCTCGGTTAAAAGTGGGATAACTTCTTCATCATAACTCCTATGATCTTGATTCAACTTCAGCGTGATTCTACACTGATTTATGAGTCCAAATCAAGTTTCTTACATCTTGATTCATTCTTTTTGATTAGAATAAAGAAGAAATTGCCAAATCTCCAAACAGGGTATACTGGAATCACTTCGGTTAAAAGTGGAATAACATCTTCATCATAACTCCTATGATATTGATTCAACTTCAGGATGATTATCCACTGATTTATGAGTCCAAATAAAGCTTCTTACATCTTGATTCATTCTGGTTTGATTAGAATCAAGAAGAAATTGTCAAATCTCCAAACATGGGTAAAACTGGAATCACTTCGGTTAAAAGTGGAATAACATCTTCATCATAACTCCTATGATATTGATTGAACTTCAGGTTATTATCCACTGATTTATGAATCTAAATAAAGCTTCTTACATCTCGATTCATTTTTTTTAATTAGAATCAAGAAGAAATTGCCAAATCTCCAAACAGGGTAACCTGGAATCACTTCGGTTAAAAGTTGGAATAACGTCTTCATCATAACTCCTATGATATTGATTCAACTTCAGGATGATTATCCACTGATTTATGAGTCCAAATAAAGCTTCTTACATCTTGATTCATTCTGGTTTGATTAGAATCAAGAAGAAATTGCCAAATCTCCAAACAGGGTAAACTTGAGTCACTTCGGTTAAAAGTGGGAATAACTTCTTCATCATAACTCCTATGATCTTGATTCAAATTCAGGGTGATTCTAAACTGATTTATGAGTCAAAATCAAAGCTTCTTACATCATGATTCATTCTGGTTTTATTAGTATCAAGAAGAAATTGCCAACTCTCTAAACAGGACAAACTGTAATCACTTCGGTTAAAAGTGGGATAACTTCTTCATCATAACTCCAATGATATTGATTCAACTTCAGGATGATTATACACTGACTTATGAGTGCAAATCAAGCTTCTTACGTCTTGATTCATTCTGGTTTGATTAGAATCAAGAAGAAATTGCCAAATCTCCAAACAGGGTATACTTGAATCACTTCGGTGAAAAGTGGGATAACATCTTCATCATAACTCCTATGATCTTGATTCAACTTCAAGGTGATTCTACACTAATTAATGAGTTCAAATCAAGCTTCTTACATCGTGATTCATTCTGATTTTATTAGTATCAAGAATAAATTGCCAAATCCCCAAATAGGGCAAACTGGAATCACTTCGGTTAAAAGTGGGATAACTTCTTCATCATAACTCCAATGATATTGATTCAACTTCAGGATGATTATACACTGATTTATGAGTCCAAATAAAGCTTCTTACATCTTGATTCATTCTGGTTTGATTAGAATCAAGAAGAAATTGCTAAATCTCCAAACAGGGTAAACTGGAGTCACTTCGGTGAAAGTGGGATAACTTCTTCATCATAACTCCTATGATCTTGATTCAAATTCAGGGTGATTCTAAACTGATTATGAGTCCAAATCAAGCTTCTTACATCGTGATTCATTCTGGTTTTATTAGTATCAAGAAGAAATTGCCAACTCTCCAAACAGGGCAAACTGGAATCAGTTCGGTTAAAAGTGGGATAACTTCTTCATCATAACTCCAATGATATTGATTCAACTTCAGGATGATTCTACACTGATTTATGAGTCCAAATCAAATTTCTTACATCTTGATTCATTCTGGTTTGATTAGAATCAAGAAAAAAAGCCTAATCTCAAACATGGTATACTGGAATCACTCGGTTAAAAGTGGGATAACTTCTTCATCATAACTCCAATGATATTGATATAACTTCAGGATTATTCTACACTGATTTAATAGTCCGAACAAAGTTTCTTACGTCTTGATTCATTCTGGTTTGAATAGAATCAAGAAGAAATTTGCCAAATTCTCCAAAGAGGGTATACTGGAATCACCTAGGTTAAAAGTGGGATAACTTCTTCATCATAACTCCTAATGATCTTGATTCAACTTCAGCTGATTCTACACTGATTTATGAGTCCAAATCAAGTTCTTAAATCTTGATTTCGTCTGTTTTGATTAGAATCAAGAAGAATTGCCAAATCTCCAAACAGGTTAACTGGGATCACTTCGGTTAAAAGTAGGATAACTTCTTCATCATAAGTCCAATGATATTGATTCAACTTCAGGATAATTTATACACTGATTTATGTGTCCAAATCAAACTTCTTACATCTTGATTCATTCTGGTTTGATTAGAATCAAGAAGTAAGAAATTGCCAAATCTTCCCAAACAATGGATAAACTGGAGTCACTTCGGTAAAAGTGGAATAACATCTTCATCATACTCCTATGATCTTGAACTTGAAATTCAGGGTTATTCTAAACTGAATTTATGAGTCTAGATCAAGCTTCCTTACATCTCGATTCATTCTTTTTTATTATATCAAGAAGAAATTGCCAACTCCTCCAAACAGGGCAAACTGGAATCAAGTTTCGGTTAAAAGTTGGATAACGTCTTCATCATAACTCCTATGATATTGATTCAACTTCCAGGATGGATTATCACTGATTTATGAGTCCAAATCAACGTTCTTACATCTTGATTAATTCTGGTTTGGATTAGAATGCAACGAAGAAATTGCCAAATTTCTCCAAACAGAGGTAAACTTTGAGTCATTTCGGTAAAAGTGAGATAACTTTCTTCTTCATATCCTATGATCTTGATTCAAATTTCAGGGTGATTATCCACTATTTATGAGTCCAAATGAAGCTTCTTACATCTTGATTCATTCTGGTTTGATTAGAATCAAGAAGAAATTGTCAAATCTCCAAACAGGGTAAACTGGAGTCACTTTGGTTAAAAGTGGGATAACTTCTTCATCATAACTCCTATGATCTTGCTTCAAATTCAGGGTGGTTCTACACTGATATATGAGTCCAAATCAAGCTTCTTACATCTTGATTCATTCTGGTTTGATTAGAATCAAGAAGAAATTGCCAAATCTCCAAACAGGGTAAACTGGAATCACTTCGGATAAAAGTGGAATAACATCTTCATCATAACTCCTATGATATTGATTCAACTTCAGGGTGATTATGCACTGATTTATGAATCTAAATAAAGCTTCTTACATCTCGATTCTTTCTGGTTTGATTAGAATTAAGAAGAAATTGTCAAATCTCCAAACAGGGTAACCTGGAATCACTTCGGTTAAAAGTTGAATAACATCTTCATCATAACTCCTATGATATTGATTCAACTTCATGATGATTATCCACTGATTTATGAGTCTAAATAAAGCTTCTTATATCTTGATTCATTCTGGTTTGATTAGAATCAAGAAGAAATTACCAAATCTCCAAATAGGATAAACTGGAGTCACTTCGGTTAAAAGTGGGATAACTTCTTCATCATAACTCCTATGATCTTTATTCAACTTCAGGGTGATTATAAACTGAATTATGAGTCCAAATCAAGCTTTTTAAATCGTGATTCATTCTTGTTTTATTAGTATAAAGAAGAAATTGCCAAATCTCCAAATAGGGCAAACTGGAATCACTTCGGTTAAAAGTGGGATAACTTCTTCATCTTAACTCCAATGATATTGATTCAACTTCAGGATGATTCTCCATTGATTTATGAGTCTAAATAGAGCTTCTTACATCTTTATTCATTATGGTTTGATTAGAACCAAGAAGAAATTGTCAAATCTCCAAAAGGGTAAACT
>CAJHQQ010005277.1:0-18541 GCA_905132885.1 Moricandia moricandioides
GTCACTATGAGTTTTGTCGTCGTGTTTTCGATAAATATTCATACACTTTCATAAAGTAGAAATGCCAACAAATCATGCGGGTTCCACGAACGTTCACCCAAATTTTGAGAATTAAAGGATATATGGTTTAGGGATTAGGGAAATGCCACAAAACCATCAATGGCAATGATAAGGCATGGCCATTTTTGGGACCCGAATTCAACCAGTTTGAGCCTGAAACTGGTTGTGGAACGTTTTGGGCCTTAAAAAGTTGGGAACCGGCCGTTATGCGATTTTGTCGTCGTGTTTTCGATAAATATCCATGCACTTTCATAAAGTGAAATGCTAACATATCATTTGGGTCCCACACAAACTCAACCAAATTCTCTGAATTAAAGGATATAGGGTTTAAGGTTTAGGATTTAGGGTTTAGGGTTTAGTGTTTAGAGATTACTGTTTGGGGAAACGACACAAAACCATCAATGGTAGTGATAAAGCCTCGCCATTTTTCTTACCCGAGTTTATCCCTATATTCTTTAATTGGCTGTGGAACGCTTTGGGCCTTAAAAAAGTTGTGAACCCGTCTTTATGTGTGTTTATCGTCGTGTTTTCCGATAAATATCCACGCACATTCATAAAGTGGGACTGCAAAAAAAACATGTGAGTCCCACGCAAATTCACCCCAAATTTTCCCAAATTAGGGGACATAAGGTTAGGGTTGAGGTTTGGGTTTGGGGTTTAGGGATTAGGGTTTAGGGAAGCACCACAAAACCATCAATTGCAGTGATAAGGCCTGGCCATTTTTGGACCCGAATTTAACCATTTTGAGTCTCAAATTGGCTGTGGAACGTTTTGGGCATTAAAAAAGTTGCGAACCGGTCATTATGCTTTTTGTCGTCGTCTTTTCGATCAATATCCACGTACTTTCATAAAGGAAAAATGCCAAAAAATCATTTGGGTGCCAAACAAATTCACAATAATTTTATGATTTCAAGGATTTAGTGTTTTAGGGGATTAGGGTTTAGGGTTTATGGTTTTGGGAAACACTACAAAACCATCATGGCCGTTATATGGCATGACAATTTTTTGGACCCGAATTCAACCGTTTTTGAGCCTCAAACTGGGTGTTGAACGTTTTGGGCCTTAAAAAATTGTGAGCCCAACTTTATGCATTTTGTTGTCGTGTTTTCGATCAATTTCCAAGCAGTTTCATAAAGTAGAAATGCCAACAAAATATTTTGGTCCTATGAAATTTCCATCCGAATTTTCCGAATTGACCGATATAGGGTTTTAGGGTTTGGGTTCAGGGTTTAGGGAAACGCCACAAAGCCATCAATGGTAGTGATTAAGCCTGGCCAATTTTCGTACTCGAATTCAACTGTTTGGAGACTCAAACTGGCTGTTGAACGTTTTGGGCCTTAAAATAGTTGCGAACCGGTTTAATGTGTTTTGTCATCGTGTTTTCGATAAATATCTAAGCACTTTCATAAAATAGAAATCCCAACAAATCATGCGGGTCCCATGAAAATTCACCCAAATTTTCCTAATTAAACGATATATGGTTTAGGGTTTTGGGTTTAGTGTATAGTGTTTAGGGATTAAGATTAGGGGAATGCCACAAACCAATTAATGGCAGTGATAAGGACTTGCCATTTTTTGGAACCAAATTCAACTGTTTTGAGCCTCAAACTAATTGTGGAATGTTTTTGGCCTTAACAAAGTTGCGAACCGGCCATTATGTCGTCGTGTTTTTGATCAATATCTACGCACTTTCATAAAGTAGAAATGCCAACAAATCATTCGGGTCACACACAAATTCACCCCAATTTTACAAATTGAAGGCTATATGGTTTAAGGTTTAATGTTTGGGGTTTCGGGTTTAGGGTTTAGGTAAACGCCACAAAACCATCAATGGCAGTGATAATGAATGTCCATTTTTCGGACCCGAATTCAGTCGTTAGAGCCTCAAACTGGTTTTGGAATGTTTTGGGCCTTAGAAAAGTTGCGAACCAGTCATTATGGGTTTTGTCGTCGTGTTTTTGACAAATATCCAGACACTTTCATAAAGTAGAAATGCCAACAAATCAGGTAGGTCCCATGCAAAATAACCCAATTTTTTTGAATTAAAGGATATAGGGCTTAGGGTTTGGTTTTAGGGTTTAGGGATTAAGGTTTAGGGAAACTCCACAAAACCATCAATGGCAGTGATAAGGCCTAGCCATTCTTCGGACCCGAATTCAACCGTTTTGAAACTCAAACTGGAGGTGGAATATTTTAAGCCTTAACAAACTTGTGAACCGCTCATTCTGCGTTTTGTCATCGTATTTTCGATCAATATCCACACACTTTCATAAAGTAGTAATCCCAAGAAATAATTTAAAATAAGGGTTTAGGGAAACGCCACAAAACCATCAATGGCAGTCTTAAGGCCTGGCCATTTTTCCATACACTTTCATAAAGTAGAAATGCCAACAAATCATGCGGGTTCCACGAACGTTCACCCAAATTTTGAGAATTCAAGGATATAAGGTTTAGGGATTAGGGAAATGCCACAAAACCATCAATGGCAATGATAAGGCATGGCCATTTTTCGGGACCCGAATTCAACCAGTTTGAGCCTGGAACTGGTTGTAGAACGTTTTGGGCCTTAAAAAGTTGGGAAACGGCCGTTATGCATTTTGTCATTGTGTTTTCGATAAATATCCATGCACTTTCATAAAGTGAAATGCTAACATATCATTTGGGTCCCACGCAAACTCAGCCAAATTTTCCGAATTAAAGGATAGAAGGGTTTAAGGTTTAGGATTTAGGGTTTAGGGTTTAATGTTTAGGGATTACTGTTTGGGGAAACACGCAAAACCATCAATGGTAGTGATAAAGCCTCGCCATTTTTCTTACCCGAGTTCAACCCTATATCCTTTAATTGGCTGTGGAACGCTTTGGGCCTTAAAAAAAATTGTGAACCCGTCTTTATGTGTGTTTGTCGTCGTGTTTCCGATAAATATCCAACGCTCTTTCATAAAGTGGGTCTGCAAAAAAAACATGCGGGTCCCACGCAAATTCACCCCAATTTTCCGAATAAGGGGACATAAGGTTGAGGGTTTGGGGTTTGCGGTTTGGGGTTTAGGGATTAGGGTTTAAGGAAGCACCACAAAACCATCAATTGCAGTGATAAGGCCTGGCCATTTTTGGACCCGAATTTAACCATTTTGAGTCTCAAATTGGCTGTGGAACGTTTTGGGCATTAAAAAAGTTGTGAACTGGTCATTATGCTTTTTGTCGTCGTCTTTTCGAACAATATCCACATACTTTCATAAAGTAAAAATGCCAAAAAATCATTTGGGTGCCACACAAATTCACACTAATTATCTTATTTCAAGGATATAGTGTTTAGAGATTAGGGTTTAGGGTTTATGGTTTGGGGAAACACTACAAAACCATCATGGCCGTTATATGGCATGACAATCTTTTGGATCCGAATTCAACCGTTTTGAGCCTCAAACTGGGTGTTGAACGTTTTGGGCCTTAAAATAGTTGTGAACCGGTCTTTATGCATTGTGTCGTCGTGTTTTCGATCAATTTCCAAGCATTTTCATAAAGTAGAAATGCCAACAAAATATTTTGGTCCTATGAAATTTCATCCGAATTTTCCGAATTGACTGATATAGGGTTTAGGGTTTGGGGTTCAGGGTTTAGGGAAACGCCACAAAGCCATCAATGGTAGTGATTTAAGCCTGGCCAATTTTCGTACTCGAATTCAACTGTTTGGAGACTCAAACTGGCTGTTGAACGTTTTGGGCCTTAAAATAGTTGCGAACCGGTCTTTATGTGTTTTGTCATCGTGTTTTCGATAAATATCAACACAGTTTCATAAAGTAGAAATTTCCAACAAATCATGCGGGTTTCACGCAAATTCACCCAAATTTTCTGAATGAAAGGATATAGGGTTTAGGGTTTAGTGTTCAGTGTTTAGGGAATATGAATAAGGGAAACGCCAGAAAACCATCAATGGCAGTGATAAGGCCTTGCCAATTTTCGGACCGAATTCAACCGTTTTGAGCCTCAAACTAGCTGTGAAATGTTTTGGGCCTTAACAAACTTGTGAACCGGTCATTATGCGTTTTGCCGTCGTGTTTTCGATCAATATCCACGCACTTTGATTAAGTAGATATGCCAACAAATTATTTGGGTCCCACACAAATTCACCCTAATTTTCCAAATTGAAGGATATAAGGTTTTGTGTTTGGGGTTTAGGGTTTACGGTTTACGAAAACGTCACAAAACCATCAATTGCAGTGATAATGGCTATTCATATTTCAGACCCCAATTTAACCGTTTGAGTCTCAAACTAGCTGTGGAACGTTTTTGGGTTTTAAAAAAGTTGTGAACCGGTCATTATGCGTTTTGTCGTCATGTTTTCGATAAATATCTACACACTTTCACAAAGTAGAAATGCCAACAAATCAAGCGGGTCCCCATGAAAATTCACCCAAATTTTCTGAATCAAAAGATATATGGATTAGGGTATAGGGAAATGCCACAAACCATTAATGGCAGTTATAAAGGCATGGCCATTTTTCGGACCTGAATTCAACCAGTTCGAGCCTGAAGCTGGTTTGTGGAACGTTATGGGGCCTTAAACAAGTTTGGGAACCGGCTATTATGCATTTTCTGTCGTGTTTATTTAAAGTAGAAATGTCAACATATCATTCGGAGGTCCCACGTAAATTCAGCGAAATTTACCAAATTAAAGGACATAGGGTTTAAGGTTTGGTATTTAGAGTTTAGGTTTTAGTGTTTAGGGATTACGGTTTAGGGAAACAACAGAAACCAACAATGGCAGTGATATGGCCTGGCCATTTTTTGGACCCAAATTCAACCGGTTTGAGGTCGAAGTGGCTATGGAACGTTTTGTGCCTTAACAAAGTTGCAAACCGGTCATTATGCATTTCATCGTCGTGCTTTTCATCAATATCCACACACTTTCATAAAGTAGAAATGCCAACAAATCATTCGGGTCCCATAAAAATTCACCCTAATTTTCTGAATTGAAGGATATAAGGTTTAGGTTTTAGTGTTTGGGGTTTTGGGTTTACGGTTTACGTAAACTTTACAAAACCATCAATGGCACTGATAATGCCTATTCATTTTTCAGACCCGAATTTAACCGTTTGAGTCTCAAACTAGTTGCGGAACGTTTGGGGTTTACGGAAACACCAGAAAACCACCAGTGGCAGTGATAAGGCCTAGCCATTTTTCGGACCCGAATTCAACTATTTTAAGCCTGAAACTGTATGTGGAAATTTTTAAGCCTTAAAAAAGTTGTGGACCGGTCATTATATGTTTTGTCGTCTTGTTTTCGATAAATATCTACACAGTTTCATGAAGTGGAACTGCCAACAAATCATGAGGGTCCCACGCAAATTCACCCCAATTTTCTGAATTCAAGGATATAAGGTTTAGGGTTTGGGGTGTTGGGTTTAGGGTTTAAGGGATTAAGGTTTAGTATTAGGGTGTAGGGAAACACCACAAAACAATCAAGGGAAGTCATAACGCCTGGCCAAATTTCAGACTTGAATTCAACCGCTTTGAGCCTCAAACTAGCTATAGAACGTTTTGGGCCTTAAAAATTTGTAAAACCGGTAATTATGTCGTTTTTCGTCATGTTTTTGATCATTATAAACAAACTTTCATAAAGTAGAACTGGCAACAAATCATTCGCGTCCCACACCAATTCACCCCAATTTTCTAAATTGATCAATATAAGGTTTATGGTTTAGGGTTTAGGGAAACGCCACAAATCCATTAATGGCAGTGATAATGCCTGGCAAATTTTTGGACCGAATTCAACCGTTTTGAGCCTCAAACTGGTTGTGGAACGTTTTGGGCCTTTAAAAAGTTGTGAACCGGTAATTATGCATTTTGTGGTCGTGTTTACGATAAATATCCACACACTTTCTTAAATTGGAACTGCCAACAAATCATGCGGATCTCATGCAAATTCACACCAATTTTCTGATTTGAAGGATATAAGGTTTAGGGCTAAGGGTTTGGAGTTTAGGGTTTTGGGTTTAGATTTAGGGATTAGGGTTTAGGATTTAGTGCTTAGTGTTTAGGGAAACGCCACAAAATCATCAATGGCAGTGATAAGGCCTTGCCATTTTTCGTACCCGAATTCAGTAGTATTGAGACTCAAATTTGCTGTGGAACATTTTGGGCCATAAGAAAGTTGCGAGCCAGTCATTATGCATTTTTTTGTCATGTTTTCCATCAATATCCACACACTTTTATAAAGTAGAAATACCAACAAATCATTCGGGTCCCACACAAATTCACCCTAATTTTCCGAATTGAATGATATATGGTTTAAGGTTTAGGGTGTAGGGATTAGGGATTACGGAAACGCCATAAAACCAACAACGGACTAGTGATAAGGCCTGGCCAATTTACGTACTCGAATTCAATCGTTTTGAGCCTCAAACTGGTTGTGGAACGTTTTGGGCCTTAAAAAAGTTGTGAACCGGTCAATATATGCTTTTTCATCCTCTTTTCGATAAATATAAACTCACTTTCATAAAGTAGAAATGCCAACAAATCATGCGGGCCTTACGCAAATTCCCCTAAATTTTCCGAATTAAAGGATATAGGGTTTAGGGTTTAGTCTTTAGTGTTTCGGGATTGGGATTAGGGAAACACCACAAAACCATCAATGGTAGTGATAACGCCTGGCCATTTTTTAGACTCGAATTCCACCGTTTTGAGCCTCAAACTGGCAGTGAAATGTTTTGGTCCTTAACAAAGTTGGGAACCGGTCATTATGCATTTTGCCGTCATGTTTTTGATCAATATCCAAGCATTTTCATAAAGTAGATATGCCAACAAAATAATTTAGGTCCCACAAAAATTCACCCTAATTTTCCAAATCGAAGGAGATAAAGTTTAAGGGTTTAATGTTTGGGGTTTAAGGTTTACGGTTTAGGTAAAGGTCACAAACCATCAATGGCATTCATAATGCCTATCCATTTTTCGGACCCGAGTTCAACCGTTTGAGTCTCAAACAGGCTGTGGAAGGTTTTGGGCCTTAAAAAAGTTGCAAGAAGGTCATTATGCGTTTTGTCGTCGTGTTTTTGTTAAATATCCTCACACTTTCATAAAGTAGAAATGCCAACAATCATGAGGGTCCCACAAAAATTCATCCAAATTTTCAGAATTAAACGATATAGGGTTTAGGGTTTAGGGAAATGCCACAAAACCATCATTAGCAGTGATAAGGCATGGCCATTTTTGGGACCCGAATTCAACAAGTTTGAGCCTGAAACTGGTTGTGGAATGTTTTGGGCCTTAAAAAGTTGGGAACCGACCGTTATGCGTTTTGTTGTCGTCTTTTCGATCAATATCCACGAACTTTCATAAAGTAGAAATGCCAAAAAATCATTCGGGACCCACAAAAATACACACCAATTTTCCAAATTGAAGGATATAAAGCTTAGATTTTTGGTCCTTCAAAATTTTTTGAACCCTAATTATGCGTTTTTTCGTCGTATTTTCGATCATTTATCAACACGCTTTCATAAAGAAGAAATGCCAACAAATCATTCGGGTCCCACACAAATTCACCCCCAATTTTCTGAATTGATTGATATAAGGTTTATGATTTAGGGTTTGGGGTTCAGGGAAACTCCACAAAACCATTAATGACAATGATAAGGCGTGGCCATTTTTTGGACCCGAATTCAACCGTTTTGAGCCTCAAACTGGTTGTGGAACGTTTTGGGCATTAAAAAAGTTGTGAAATGGTAATTATGCATTTTGTCGTCGTGTTTTCTATAAATATCCACACACTTTCTTAAAGTGGAACTACCAAAAAATCATGCGGGTCCCATGCAAATTCCCACAAATTTTCAGAATTGAAGGATATTAGGATTCGGGTTTCGGGTTTAGGGTTTAGGGATTAGGGTTTAGGGATTAGGGTTTAGGGATTAGTGTTTATGGATTAAGGTTTAGGGAAAAGCCACAAAATCATCAATGGCAGTGATAAGGCCTTGCCATATTTCGTACCCAAATTCAACCATTTTGAGACTCAAATTAGCTGTGGAACGTTTTGGGCCATAACAAAGTTGTGAGCCGGTCATTATACATTTTTCGTCGTGTTTTCGATCAATATCCACGCACTTTTATAAAGTAAACTGCCAACAAATCATACGGGCCCCACACAAATTCACAATAATTTTCCAAAATAAATGATATATGGTTTAGGGTTTAGGGATTAGGGAAAGGCCACAAACTGGTTGTGGAACGTTTTGGGCCTTAAAAAGTTGTGAACCGGTCATTATATGTTTAGTCATCGTGTTTTTGATAAATATAAATGCACTTTCATAAAGTAGAAATGCTAACAAATCATGCGGGTGTTACGCAAATTCAACCAAATTTTCCGAATGAAAGGATATAGGGTTTAGTGTTAACTGTTTTGGGATTAGGATTAGGAAAACGCCACAAAACCATCAATGGTAGTGATTAGGACTGGCCATTTTTCTGACCCAAATTCAACCGTTTTGAGCCTCAAACTGGCTGCAAAATGTATTGGTCCTTAAAAAAGTTGTGAACCGGTCATTATGCATTTTGCTGTCGTGTTTTTGATCAATATCCACAGACTTTCATAAAGTAGATATGCCAACAAATAATTTGGGTCCCCCGCAAATTCACCCTAATTTTCCAAATTGAAGGAGATAGGGTTTTAGGGTTTAGTGTTTGGGGTTTAGGGTTTACGGTTTGGGTAAAAGTCACAAACCATCAATGGCAGTGATAATGCCTATCCATTTTTCGGACCCGAATTCAACCGTTTGAGTCTCAAACTGCCTGTGGAACGTTTTGGGCCTTAAAAAATTGCGAGACGGTCATTATGCGTTTTGTCGTCATGTTTTCGATAAATATCCACACACTTTCATAAAGTAGAAATGCCAATAAATCATGCGGGTCCCACGCAAATTCACCCAAATTTTCAGAATTAAAGGATATAGGGTTTAGGTTTTAAGGAAATGCTACAAAACCATCAATGGCAGTGATAAGGCATGGCCATTTTTTGGACCCGAATTCAACCAGTTTAAGCTTGATACTGATTGTGGAACGTTTTGGGCCTGAAAAATTTGGGTACCAGTCGATAAATATCCACGCACTTTCATAAAGTAGAAATGCCAACATATTATTTGGGTCCCACGCAAATTCAGCCAAATTTTCTGTGTTACAGGATATAGGGTTTAAGGTTTGGTATTTAGGGTTTAGGGTTTAGTGTTTAGGGATTATTATTTAGGGAAAAGACGCAAAACCATCAAAGTTAGTGATAAGGCCTCGCCATTTTTCTTACCCGAATTCAACCTTTTCGAGCCTCAAACTGGTTGTGGAACGTTTTGGGCCTTAAAAAAGTTGTGAACCCGTCTGTATGTGTTTTTTCAACATTTTTCCGATAAATATCCACGCTCTTGCATATAGTTGGACTTTCAAAAAATCATGCGAGTCCCACGTAAATTCACCCAATTTTCCGAATTAGGGGACATAAGGTTGAGGGTTTGGGGTGTGGGGATTAGGGTTTAGGGAAACACCACAAACCCATCAATGGCATTGATATGGCCTGGCCATTTTTGGACCCGAATTTAACCATTTTAAGTCTCAAATCGGCTGTGGAACGTTTTAGGGTTTAAAAAAGTTGCAAACCGGTCATTCTGCTTTTTGTCGTTGTCTTTTCGATCAATATCCACGTACATTCATAAATTAGAAATGACAAAAATCATGTGGGTCCCACACAAATTCACACCAATTTTCTTAATTCAAGGATATAGGGTTTAGGGATTAGGGTTTAGGATTTATGGTTAGGGGAAACACTTGAAAACCATCAATGGCAGTGATAAAGCATGACAATTTTTTGGACCCGAATTCAACCATTTTGAGCCTCAAACTGGCTGTTGAACGTTTTGGGCCTTAAAATAGTTGTGAACCGGTCTTTAGCCATTGTGTCGTCGTGTTTTCGATCAATTTCCACCCACTTTCATAAGTAGAAATGCCAACAAATCATGCGGGTCCTATGTAAATTCAACCAAATTTTCTGAATCAAAGGATATATGTATTAGGGTTTGGGGTTTAGGGTTTAGGGAAATGCCACAAAACCATTAACGACAGTCATAAGGCATGGCCATTTTTTTGGACCCCGAATTCAACCAGTTCGAGCCTGAAACTGGTTGTGGAACGTTTTGGGTCTTAAACAAGTTGGGAACCGACTATTAATGCATTTTTTGTTGTATTTTTGTAAAGTAGAAAGCCAACATATCATTCGGACCCACGACAAATTCAGACAAATTTTCTGAATCAAAGGATATAGGGTTTAAGGTTTCAGATTTAGAGTTTTAGGTTTAGTGTTATAGGATTACGATATAGTGAAAACGACACAAAACCATCAATGGCAGTGATATAGCCTGGCCATTTTTTGGACCCGAAGTGGATATGGAACGTTTTGGGCCTTAACAAAGTTACGAACCGGTCATTTATGCGTTTTGTCGTCGTTGCTTTTGATTCAATATCCACACACTTCATAAAGTAGAAATGCCACAACAAATCATTGGGGTCCCACGCTAAATTCACCCAAAATTTTCTGGAATTTGAAGATACAAGTTTAGGGATTAGGGGTTTTACCGGAAACACCAACAAAAACCACCCAGTGGCCTAGTGATAAGGCCTGGGCCATTTTCGGACCCGAATTAATTGTTTATGCCCTGAAACTTGCTGTGGAAATTTTTAGGCCTTAAAAAAGGTTCGAGAACCCAGTCCATTATACGTTTGTCGTTTGTTTTCGATAAATATCCACCACTTTCATGACAGTGGAACTGTCCAACAAATCATGAGGGTCACCACTGCAAATTCACACCTAATTTTCTAGATTTGAAGGCGATATA
Source organism: Moricandia moricandioides (assembly GCA_905132885.1). Classification (NCBI taxonomy): domain Eukaryota; kingdom Viridiplantae; phylum Streptophyta; class Magnoliopsida; order Brassicales; family Brassicaceae; genus Moricandia; species Moricandia moricandioides. Next base: position 10,920 of record CAJHQQ010005277.1, read on the forward strand.
GGTCTTAGGGTTTGGGGTATCTGGGTTTAGGATTTTTTGTTTTAGGGAATTAGAAGGTGTTGTACTGGAAACACCGACAAAAACCATCAAAGGGAAGTCATGAAGGGCCCTTGAGTTAATATTTTTCAGACTTTTAATTCAACCGATTTGATCCTCAAACTAGCTATGGAAAGTTTTGGGACTTAAAAACATTTGTGAACCTGTAATTATGCGTTTTTCGTCGTGTTTTCGATCATTATCAACACACTTTCATAAACTAGAAATGCCAAAAAATAATTCAGGTCCCACAAAAATTCACCCCAATTTTCTGAATTGATCGATATAAGGTTTATGGTTTAGGGTTTAGGGTTTAGGGTTTAGGGAAACGCCACAAAACCATTAATGGCAGTGATAATGCCTGGCCAATTTTTGGACCTGAATTCAACCGTTTTGAGCCTCAAACTAGATGTGGAACGTTTTGGGCCTTTAAAAAGTTGTGAACCGGTAATTATGCATTTTGTCGTCCTGTTTTCGATAAATATCAACACACTTTCTTAAAGTGGAACTGCCAAAAAATCAAGCAGGTCCCATGTAAGTTCACACAAATTTTACGAATTGAAGGATATAAGGTTTTGGGTTTGGAGTTTAGGTTTTAGGGTTTAAGGTTTAGGGATTAGGGTTTAAGGCTTAGTGTTTAGAGATTAAGGCTTAGGGAAACGCCACCAAATCATCAATGGCAGTGATAAGGCCTTGCCATTTTTCGTACCCGAATTCAACCATTTTGAGACTGAAACTAGTTGTGGAACGTTGTGGGCCATAACAAAGTTGTGAGCCGGTCATTATGCATTTCTCGTCGTGTTTTTTGATCAATATCCATGAACTTTTCTAAAGTAGAAATGCCAACAAATCATTCGGGTCCAACACATATTCACCCGAATTTTCTGAATTGAATGATATATGGTTTAGGGTTTAGGGTTTAAGGGATTAGGGAGGCCACAAAACCATCAATGGAAATGATATGTCCTACCCAATTTTTTGGACCCGAATTCAACCGTTTTGAGCCTCAAATTGGCTCTGAGCGTTTTGGGCCTTAACAAAGATGCAAACCGGTCACTATGCATTTTTTTGTTCTCTTTTTGATAAATATCCACACACTTTTATAGAGTAAAATGCCAACGAATTATGCGGGTCCCATGCAAATTCACCCATATTTTCAGAATTGAAGGATATAAGGAATCGAGAGACATGTACTATAGGGTGTGATAATACCAGCACTAATGCACCGGAGCCCATCAGAACTCTGCAGTTAAGTGTGCTTTGGCGAGTGTAGTACTAGGATGGGATTAGGGATTTGGGATTAGGGAAACACCACAAACCCATTAATGGTAGTGATAAGGCGTGGCCATTTTTCATACCCGAATTCTACCATTTTGATCCTCAAATTTGCTATGAAACGTTTTGGGCCTTAAAAAGTTGTAAACTCGTCTGTATGCGTTTTGTCGTCTTCTTTTCGATAAATATCGACACACTTTCATAAAATGGAACTGGAAACAAATCATCCGGATCCCACACAAATTCACCCCAATTTTCCAAATTGAGGGATATAAAATTTAGGGTTTAGGGAAACACTACAAAACCATCAATGGCATTAATAAGGCATGTCCATTTTATGGAGCCGAATTCAACCGTTTTGAGCGTTAAACTGGCTGTGGAACGTTTTGGGACTTAAAATAGTTTTGAACTGGTCTTTATGCATTGTGTCTTGGGTGCATTCATGCAAAAAAAAATAAGTAAAATAAATTGATCAGTCTCTCCCCTATAATTGATATACTGACTCAATTTTGAACATCCTAACTTTGTAGTGCTTCTACTTCTGCTTCATAATAATTCATACTAAAAAAATTTAAAAGTATATTGTAGTTATTAAAAAGGGATATTAAGCATCTATAACCATAGAAACATTTTTAATTCAACAAGTAGAATTTACAATACACTTTTATATAATATTACTATATCTATCCCTAAGCAATTTTAACCTTTTATTTTTTTATTTTTTTGTTTTTCTTTTTTTTCTTTCTTTCTCTTTTCTTCTTTTCCTCTTTTATTTTATGTGATCTATATTATATTTATTCATAAATTTTAGCCAAATAGTTATATCAGAATAAATCATATTTTTTTTTACATATACCATAATTTAAATTTTCAGAAATGGATATAAATTTCTTTTAAGACATATAAATTGTTATTAATACAAAAATATCTTTCTATATATTATTTGTATAGAATATGATATATTTAAAATCTCTATCTCTCTCTCCCTCTCCCTCTCTCCCCTCTCCTTATTAGGGGTGGGCACTTTACCCGATACCCGAAGCCGCACCCGAACCCGATCCAAAAAACCCGAACCGAAATTCGAACCGAAGTAGTAAAATACCCGAATGGGTATTGAATTAGGTGAAATTTGATATCCGAACTCGAACAAGTAATATCCAAATTCGAATGGATATCCGAAGATAACCGAACATATGTATACTTACCTTATATTTTTAGTTTACATCTCTCAATTTATTTAAAATATTTATATATTGATGTTATACATACTTTAAAATTATATAATATACATATAATTACGAATAAAAATGATTTGATACTCACTTCAAATATATGTCAAGCTTTTTGTTTCATGCATTAACAAAGGTTATATCTAAAATTTAAAAAACAATAACCATTCAATCTATTAAAAATAAAACATTATCTTCAAATCTATTAATCATTCAATCTATTAAAAATAAAAAAAAATCAGTTAAGTGAAATTTATATTTTTGTATATAAGAAACGAGAAATAATTTTTTTTTTTTTTTCAAAATGTAAATATCCGAAAACCCGACCCGAAATAACCGAACCCGAAATAACCGAACCCGAACTAAAAATACCCGAACCCGACCCGAAGCACAAAAATACCCGAACGGGTTCTATACCTCTATACCGAAATACCCGAAAATCCGAAGTACCCGATCCAAACCCGAACGGGTATCCGAACACCCACTCCTACTCCTTATCCATCTCCCTCTCTCCCCCTCTCTCTCCCTCTCTCTCTATCTCCCCCTCCCTCTCCCTAACTCTCACACCCACATACACACGTATTGAGAACATTTTCACCAACTAGTTACCTTTCAAATAAACTTATGTAGTTCTTTAAACGCATACTATACTACACAAGATTATTAGAATAGAATAACTGAAAATGATTTGTAAATCAGTGAAGGTGTGTCGTGTTTCTCACGCAGACGCGCTGTGCAAGGAGAAAAGTGTCCCAAAGTGACCGTAATTGTCACATCCCACCTGTCACATCTTCTTATGGTTACTTTCTCAATTATTTTTTCACTATGGTTATTCAGCCAATTAACCCTTTTAAAAATCTGCTTTGCTATTTTATTTATTTTTGATTAAACAGTAGAGATGCCCATGATTGATTCTGCTTATGTGAGCCGGTCCACAGAAAACACAAGCAACGCCGGTTACTTTGCTAAACTTTATGGCATTAACTCTTGCATTTATTTCCAATCAACGTAGCAATATCTTTGTGTTTGTGGGTGTGTCTCACTCTCAACGCTACGCATCAGTATTTAACTCATACTTATATAAGAATTAAATAATTTATTACAGTGTACTTGAGATTTAATTATTTTGGATGCCAACCAAATAGTAGCCAACTTGTGAATTGGACTCGTTCAAAAGAGCAATAAAGCAGGAAAAGGCCAAACATAACAGAAAAAAAAATCATGTATGGAAAGGAAAAGACTTCACGCGGCTTTTGATTCGTTTTAGAGATAGTCAAATATCATTGCGACACTTTCACACTTGATATAATATGTATATTTTGTTTTGCCATCGCAAATTCACAGATTAATTTGGAGATATTACAAATATTTTACAATGCAACCTTCAATCTTTATAATTTAAAGAGGTTTAGACGGCGAAGAAAAACTGAAGTATTAATCTTTCCATCCGTATAATACTTATTCTATGATTTTATTAATGTACATTCATATAGTCCCCTCTCATGTAATTTATGAGCTACTAATCAAGTGAACGAAATACAATTGTGTTACACGTTGATGCGACCGTGCGTAGGACAAGAAAATGAAGTTTCATGTGGGCTCCCGTGAGGATCGGATCAACATGACTATGATTGAAGCCCATAACTGGTACTTGGCCCAATAATAAGATGCATAAATTAATAAATTTCAGGTCACACAAATCAAACACAATAATAAAATAATAATTTTGGAAATTTTATGTAAATATATAGTTTCATTAAAATTATAAATTAATAATTTAGATGTATGTGTATTGTATGTAAGTACAAACCAACTATTATATTATTTATTTACATTAATATTGAAATTATTTTTATATTTCTTAACACTTAATATATTAGTTTAAAGAGTTTTTTACTGTAGTTGAATATGATGAAAGTTTGACTACACACCATGAAGATTAGAACTATATGATATATCGGTTGATTGGAAAAAGCTCTAGATGCTGTTGTGGACAGTTATTTTTATTTTTAAAGTAATCATATTTTAACTTAAAAATGAATTTAAAATATTGTTTTTTTTAAAATATTTGAACTCTAAAAATAAATTAACCGCTTTTATTTAATATTTTAATTGTCTTTAGAAATATTTTTACAGAAAAACAAATTAAAACCACAGCTAAAATACTTGTAACATAATTTCTAAAACAAAAAAACTTAAAGGTACATCACCAACCAATCATCCTCATAACCGCATGATTTTCGATAAAACTGTTTACTCTTTCGGTGGCTAATATATCAGGAGACGCCTAATTATTTTGTTGGATCACAATGAAAGCAAAAATAAGCAAACATTTGGGATTCTCATTTCATTTTGCATCGATTAAACAATTATATAACCTTTTCTAACCCATTACTTATCACGATTCGAAGTCTCAAATTTCATAATTTATTTAAGAGATTACTAGTTTACTACGTGCTACTCTACCATGTTACATTCGATATCACTATCATTATTATTTGTATTATAAATGTCGACATTAAATCATTCTTCTAGAAAGAATTTAGAAATGACAAATCCTTCTCTTTTCTTCTTTCTTAACTCGACCCAAATTTCATTTCTTCGTTCTTTTCCACCGTATAAACCTCATCAGCTGATCTTAGCACTTCGGCCTGATAAATATATAATAGTACAACACAAGAAACAAGCAACATCAAACTATAAACAATCCACGACCCATATATTTACAAATGCATAGCAACCACGAATGGATTACCTGGTGCTTGGTCATCTCAACACCAAAACCGTGAACAACGACAAGAGAGACAGTCCTCTTATAAGATCCAGGCTCAAGATTACTTCCAAGAATCTCCTCATGTCTCTTTTCTAGGTACCTATCCAACTCTTCTTCTCCTTTCTTTGTCCTACATAAACATTCAATTTATCAAGTCAAGTCTCGACTCTATATAAACATAATTAACCTACGTACACATAGTTACGTGTATTATACACACACAAAAGAAAAACTAAACAACATGAATAGTTATAACGTGTTATCTATTACCGGATTTGTTTCAGACGCTCATACTCAGGATCTCTTTTCAAAAATACATAATAGAGTTCTTTGCTCGAACTTGCCATTTTTGTTTTCTTATTTCAAATCTTTTTGGAGTGACTTATTTTGGTTCGTCTCACTGCCAATTTATAGGGGCCAGGAAAGTTGATCACTATGGTAATTTTTAATTATGAACCAAAGAGTATTATGACTTAATCTACCAATCAAACATATTAAAAATCAAATAAATCTAGTCAATGAACATAAGATGCGTTCTAGTTATTCGAGACTGGCTTTGTTTTTCTTTTCCACACATTACCGTTTTTCAATCATTGACCAAGAAGGTTTCACACGGAAGTAAACTGAACAAAATAAACAACACTAGGAACAATAATATTTGTTAATCATAACTTCTAAATGTTGTTTGTGTATACACATAATCAACCACTTTAGTAATATAAACAACTATATAATCTCTGGGGTATATGATGAATTACATACTTACAAATCCTATTTTATAGAGATATATTAAGAAAATTCTAGCAACGTACTATATAAAGTCTCATTCAATTTTGATCCATCATTAAAATTTAATATTATAACTTGAAATGTTCAGAAATACAAACATATAAATAGATTAATGGAGAGGAAAAAAACTTGCTCTTGAGTTTTCAGAAAGTGGAAGAACACGAATAAGATCCACCAGTAGTTCTCAGCTCGGAACAAGGCCAAGGACTGACCTTCAACGAAGTTCCAATAACATCGGAACACTTCCACGTCCGGTACGTATTCAAGCTTCCATGTATATTAATCTCACTCAAACATATTCCTGTAAATTTATATATTAGAATCAAGAACATATGTTCGTTACGGTAAATACTAGAATAGCATATATAGTATAACTTTTACCAGTAAAAGGTGAATCCTTAAGGCCTTGAATGGATCCAGCGTGTTGAACGTTAACTCCCCAAATGTTCTTGATATGTATTCCCTTAACGACTGGAAGAGCGTTCGGGTTATAATCCGCGTCAGGGTGATCACCAGTGTCTCCCGCGATCTTGATCCCGTACCTTGCGTTTTGGACATACACGTTAGAGATTTTGATGTTTTTGATGTATCCACCACGACCAATGTTTGTCTTGATGTTGACTCCAACGCCCATGTTGGATAGACTGATGTGTTCTGCTAAAATGTTCTTGATACCACCTGATGTTTCGCTTCCTATTGCGATACCTGCGAAAGGGGTCGATCCTGTGATGCGGCGGATCGTTATGTTTGAGCTTGGACGGCCAAAAGCGATTCCGTACTCGTCCCAACCGCTTTTTATGGCAACAAGGTCGTCTCCTGTTGATATGTAGGAGTCCTCTATGCAGACGTTGGAGCTGGAATCTATCAACACATTTAGAAAACATCTCTGATTCAGACAAAAAGTTTTGTCATTACAAACATCTCTCAAATTTGCATAACTTAAGATGAGTTTCTTAACGGAATATAAGAAACTGTTTTTTAAAATTTTAACTAAAAAAAAAAGTTAAAAATCGGTTCTTAGAACATGATTAATAGGGTATCTTAAGAGGGGTTATTGCACTGTTCGCGGGGCCCATTGACATGTGGGGTTTCTTACACTGTTTGCGGACTCCAATACCACGTGGCGGCCCGTAATTGATTCGTTTTTAATTTTTGTTTTTAATTTTTTTTTTAATCATAAAAGAAAAAAAATAAAAATAAATAGGAACCTCACTTGGGGTTCCATGGTTAATCATGCCCTTAAAACTCTTATTTAAGAACCGGTTCTTAATTTTTTTAGTTAAAAGTAACGAAACAGTTTATTATATTCAACTAATAACTACACCTTAAGAACCCTGCATTAATCATGCTCTAAGAGCAACATTAGCGGTAAACACCTAAAAAATAGGTTCTCTACTACAAAAATAATAATAATTTAATCATGTATAATTTTGTAATTATAATTTATTTCTGTAAAAAGAATTAAACCAATCAAAATTTGATAGATAACAGTTTAGTATAAGAAACAGTCCTTATATATA
>CAJHQQ010005278.1:0-18528 GCA_905132885.1 Moricandia moricandioides
AATAACATAATGATTTGGCAAAAATCTTAAGATTAATGAAATCAGAGTTGTTATTTGTTTATAAAGTTTTTACTCAGTATTCCAGTAAGTTTTTGTGTAGTATTTAACAACAAAAAAAAAACTTTTTCTGCAGATCTTTCTTATCCATCAATTATTAGATAATAGTTGTGGAAGCACCGTTTCAATGTTTATGTGTTTCTACATTAGGTCTAGGATTTGATTCTCAGAGAATGGGATTTTTTACAGTAAGCTTATCAAAGGTTTTAAAGTGTTAGATGCATAGTAATTCGTTGTGATCATGTGCTACAAAGAGAGCAAGTTCATCACGGATATCGTACATACGTAACTTTTAGTCAGTCTAAATGATAATTGAAGAGATTTGTCGTGAAATTGTCCGTGAAAGTATTCATCAACATCGACTATGTTACATGTCGTTTATCATCATTTATAATAAATATTATATAATGATCAAATGTTTAAAAAAAAGAGAGATAATATCTTGGTTCAAAATGGCTAATAATAATCCATGGTAATTAAGGGCTCGAGTATCACTACATAGAAGTGGACAAAATATCCTTAAAAATTGTTTCATTTCGATTTCACCAATACAATTTGAATATCCTTAACTTTATCAATTAAAACAAATAATAAAATTTAATAACTGAGAAAATCAAGTATTAATTTTTTATCCAATTTATATATAAAATTATATATATATATATATATTCAACGCTTGAAATATCGTAGATTATTATTCAGTCTTGTATTATTTAATGATGCCACATGAATATAGCTAGAAACATGTAAAGCATATGACTTTATGCTCAAAAATAAAAACACCAACTCACTATAATTAATCCGAAAAATCAACACCAATGCAAAAGCATTGTCTTAATGCTCCTCTTTGAGATTCACTTGTCAGTTGTGATTCTTCTTTTTGAGGTGTTTTTCCTTGGGATGATCCTCCATTAATGTCAGCCATGATAAAATTTAAACGTATAAAAGAAATATTTGACGCCATCAGATGTATGGAAATGATCAAGCGTGAGAGACGAGAAGAGAATTATAGATAATAACTTATAAGAGAAGAAAGAACCTATTAGTAACCAAGTTAAAGCCGTGAAGAGAGGAGTTCAATAGAAGAGAAAACTATTGTTGTAAAGAGAAAAAAAAAAAGAGAAGCTAATAATATAAAGTGACAATAAAATAATAAAATCCAGCTTGTAAACATTTTTACTCTTGTAAACACTTTTATTGCCACTTACTTACATAAAACTTTTGGAGTCACATACTCGTGTTATATTATAATATGATAATTTGAGAGATAATCAAATAGAAAATTACAAGAAATTTTATGTATATGAAAGCATTCTTGAAGAGTTTTGTTAATTCTTATTAGAAGAAGGTCGAGGATTAAGGATCGCACATTGATGCCAACATTCTTCTTTGTTCGGTGAACAAAACTTATTTTTTCCGTCGCAGCAATAACAATCGGGTACAAAGGAAATGTGATGGCAATGTAATCCACTGCATGGTGGTATAAATAGCTTGCTCTGCTCATAACCATCCACGTTTTCACCTAAAAAGATTAGAAAGTTAATTACTATTCAGAAAAAGTAATGAAGGATCTGATGATAAAGATTACAATAATGATGATCATATCATTGTCATGACAATATATATGTCTATGCTTACATTTGTGCAGACCAAAAAGGGAAACAAAAATGATACAAGGGATAAGAAAACATGCTGATGAAGACATATATATGTTTTAAGAAAAAGACATATAAATGTATGTTATTGTGTTGATGTATATAGTATAGGTCGATATGAATATTTGTCTCGTATGGTAGTGACTTCAAACTTGTAGAACTGGTAAATATTTGTATATTTTTTATTTTGTGCTCATTCAGTTACTCCATTCTAAAAGCATGGTCTCTACTAAAACAAATTTGTGCGAAAAGTTCGCATTAAAATACGGTTATTTGATGATTTTTTAAATCCAAAAGTTACATTGATATAAAAAAGGTTGCATAATTATTTGGCCAAAGATAGGTTAGAATTAATAAAATTATATTTGAAATAAATTTATTAAGTTTTTACTCAATTTCTTTTTGATCGTTTGAGATATCATACAATTTGAAGTTCAACTGGTTAATCTCTAGGAGTCTGTTCATCGACACCTCCGGTTACTCAGAATATGAATTAGACACTCATATCGTTTAAAAGCTCAAGCGAATAAATCTGAAATGTTAGATTTTGGTTCCTGGAATGCTTAGCATATTTCCAAATTCACTTTATTTTGACCACTTTGTGTGTTTCTTTTTAACTCAATATTTCATCAACTTTTGTCACAAAAGTTTTGAGTAGTATTATCTTTTCTCCATCATCTATTAATAGACAACATTTATATATGATTTTTCTATTTCCATTTAAATGTAAGTGTCCAAGTTTTTTTCAATCTTTTCGTACAATTAAGCAGAAAAAGAAAAGCTAAGGAGAAAGTGGGCCAGGGCCATAGCCCATAAACTTAAACACACTTTATTAACTTGTTTTGTTAAACGACAATCAAAAGTGGCTGTAGTTTAGTGGTGAGAATTCCACGTTGTGGCCGTGGAGACCTGGGCTCGAATCCCAGCAGCCACACTTTATTTTGTTTTGGACTTGTTTCTAGGCCCATGGACGTTTAGGATAGTATAGTTGTAATGGGCTTATCAGATTATGAGAAACCATTTAAACTAGTGGAAGTTTTCCTAATCATGCTAACATACAATTATACTGTCACATTAATGCTAAGTTTTACTAATGTTTGCTTAATATTGGTCAAAATATTTTTCTTACCTACTGAAAAGTATTTAATTCACTGATTATTTGTATTTGTATCAAGGATTCAAGGGATATTCCGCAGATTTACTTAATTTTTATTTTATTTTATTGTCTTGCTCTCGAGAAAGTAGTCGAAAATTAAAATTATTATAATTGTAACAAATGATAATATAGCTCTCTATCATACGTAAGCGAAGGTGGAGTATGTAGGAACGTCCACCCACTAAGAACTTGTGTACGTTGTAAGACATAAAGTCATTCTCACACTCTCTTTGCAACGTTAAATGATACAACTCTAGATAACATATTCAAAGTTCATATTGGATTTTTTTTTAATTAGTTCTAATCAAAGTGTGTTTCATATCAAGATACTTTCAGTCTCAATTGTGTTTGAAATTTTCAGAGACGAATTAGATTTCAAGAGAGAGAGTAAAAGCAAAAAAAAAAATTGAGATTCTAGATGAGATGGATTATTGGAGTGGTGCGTGCATGCAGTTCTGATATAAAAAAGGAAATGCTTAACATATAATCATCCCAACTACACAAAACTTGAATCAAACGTTGCTTAGTCTTGACGACAACAACGAAACAGCCACGCTTAACTAGAACGACGACATTGCAACAATCATCACATCTTGAAAGGACAAAACTGTACTTGTTATAGGCCTCAGTAACAAAACCGAAACGAAAGACCCTTAACATAAGCAAACCTAAATACCTAAAACTAAAACCAGACCAAAATCCTTATATTTTTAGATCTAAAATAACTTAACTTGAACTAAAACCGAACCAGAAATCGAATAATATCCGAATATATAAAAAATATTAATTATATATAACTATATATATATAAGAAATAAACCTAAAAAATTTGTGTCCCAAAAATAACATTCAAAGAGAAAAATGACCAAAATAAACTTTATTAAAAAATGTAAATATATATATATTTAAACTTTTGGGTTAACTAATCTAAAGTTAGGATTTAGAGTTATGGGGTGGATGTTTTGGAGTTGAGGTTTAAAAATTTAAAAAGTAAAAAAATATTAAAATTTTCAAAATAAAAATGTCTATTTTGATCATTTTTTCTTTCAATGTCTATTTTTGTGACAAATACTTCAAAAATGACTATTTGAGAGATTTGACCTATATATAATTATATATAACTAAATATATATGTATAATCTAAAAAACTTTAAAAATATCTATTTAAGAGATTTATCCATTAAAAATATTTGAAAATGAACTTCAAAATACTCAATATTTAATCTGAAATATTATAATTATTTGATAATTTATCAAAATACTCAATATTTAATCTGAAATTACTTGAACTCCCTAAAATAACAGAATCATAACTCAATGAAAATAAAAAAATTACAGATATTTTTCAGTTTCTAAGTTTACTATCCAAAATGAACCGAATCTAAAACTATCAAAATCAATTCCGAACCGAAAATAGGCATATAGTAAATAGATCTTCTACCCACTTACCCAAACTATCTGATATCCAAAAGGTCAAAACCTTACTTTGTTGTTAACTAAAAAGTAAATATAGCCATTAATTTGTAATTACTGTTACTAATCAGTAATCAAGCATTAGGTGTCTTTTTTAAAAAAAAAGAAAATTTTGGGTAGAAGTTGTGATCTAACTACCAAACCAATAAGCCACATGATCGATGATCACTGAGAGAGAGAGAGCTTATTAATGGTCTCTCTTCTCTACCATTCCTTTCCTCCCACCATTTACTAGTTTCTCCTAGCTAACTCGACTCGGGGTCGTGACTCGGTCTCTTCTCGTGACAATTCGTAAGCTTTCTTTAGATCTGTCCTCATCCCACTCCGTGTCTTTTTGTTACCAAAGTTTCGATATTTCCTAGGACAGTAACGTAAAGTTTGAACCTTTATCCAATGCTAGCTTCGTTAATGTAAACAAGGATAAGATCTGCGTGTTGGTGATTAACGAATTGTTGTATTCTCGAGGTTCCGAGTTCGATATGTGTCTTCACCATTGAAAGATGAACACTTTATTGTAGTGAACGCATTGCTTTGTGTCTGTATATTCGTCTCTGATCTGATCATTGTTCTGTTTGATTCTCAGTTTCGCTCTTACAGAATGGCAACGGGACAACTGTTTTCACGGACCACACAGGCTCTGTTCTACAACTATAAGCAGCTTCCTGTTCAACGAATGCTCGACTTCGACTTCCTCTGTGGTAAATCTCCTATATTGGTTTGGTTTGGTTTGGATCAATATGAGATTTTTGAGATGATTTTTTGTTTGTACAGGACGTGAAACTCCTTCTGTTGCTGGAATCATCAACCCTGGTTCTGAAGGGTTTCAGAAACTCTTCTTCGGACAGGAGGAGATCGCCATCCCTGTTCACGCCGAGTAAGTTTTACACAACATATCATATAGAATCTGATTACTATGCGTGCAAGTTTTTTTTGTTTTAACTTGTTTTTGTTTGTACAGTATCGAGGCAGCCTGTGCTGCTCATCCAACGGCGGATGTATTCATCAACTTTGCATCTTTCAGAAGGTTTGCATTAACAAAACTTACCATTGTCTCTTTGTGATTGTTCTGTTGATTGGTTTCTTCTTATTATATAGTGCTGCTGCTTCATCCATGGCTGCTTTGAAGCAACCTACTATTAAAGTTGTGGCTATAATAGCTGAAGGTGTTCCAGAATCAGACACCAAGCAGCTGATTGCTTATGCTCGTGCAAACAACAAGGTCTGTATCATGATTTGTTTGTATTATAAACTCATCTTCTGAGACTAATTGGGTTTGTTGCAGGTTGTGATTGGACCGGCTACTGTTGGAGGTATTCAAGCTGGAGCCTTTAAGATTGGTGACACTGCAGGAACAATTGATAACATTATCCAGTGCAAGCTGTACAGACCTGGGTCTGTTGGTTTTGTCTCCAAATCTGTATGTGATGAGTGCTGACTTTCAGAACATAAAGCTTACTGCAATGTATGAGAGTTTTTTTTTCATCACTCTTCTTTTCTCGTAGGGTGGAATGTCGAATGAAATGTACAATACTGTTGCTCGTGTGACTGATGGGATCTATGAAGGTGAGTTTTTGCATATGTGAAAAAAAAAATCGACCAATGAGAAAGATTATTAAGACTGTTTTGTTTTTATGTTGTTAATAGGCATTGCTATTGGTGGAGACGTGTTCCCAGGATCAACTTTATCTGACCACATCCTACGATTTAACAACATTCCACAGGTATAACATGTTACTCAATGGATCTTGTATTTGGCTCTTTGATGAGTTAATTCAAGATCTATGTTGCAGATAAAGATGATGGTTGTACTTGGAGAGCTTGGAGGAAGAGATGAATACTCTCTTGTTGAAGCTTTGAAACAGGGAAAAGTCAATAAACCTGTCGTTGCTTGGGTCAGTGGAACTTGTGCACGGCTCTTCAAGTCTGAAGTACAGTTTGGTCACGCAGTAAGTGGCACTTAAAGTTAAATGACTCTTTGTCTGGTGTCCAAATCTTAAACATGATGAATATGAATAGGGTGCCAAAAGTGGTGGCGAGATGGAGTCTGCACAAGCCAAGAACCAAGCTCTCATGGATGCTGGAGCCATCGTTCCCACTTCATTTGAAGCCCTTGAATCTTCCATCAAAGAGACTTTTGAGAAACTGGTTAGTTTCCCTGTGTTGTCCACTAGCTTTCATTGTCTGTTTTGTTGCAAGCTTATGTGTTCATCTCCTAAAAGGTTGAAGAAGGAAAGGTCTCTCCTATAAAGGAAGTCACTCCTCCACAAATCCCTGAGGATCTCAGTTCCGCAATTAAGAGTGGGAAAGTCCGAGCTCCTACTCACATCATCTCCACCATTTCTGATGACAGAGGTATTGTTATTGAAACTAAACCATATAGTCTACTGAGTTGAAACACATAGAAACTGGAGAATGAGTTACACAGAACTCTATATAAATTAATTTGCAGGGGAGGAACCATGCTATGCTGGTGTTCCAATGTCTTCCATCATTGAACAAGGCTATGGAGTTGGTGATGTCATTTCACTCCTATGGTTCAAACGTAGTCTTCCTCGTTACTGTACAAAATTCATTGAGGTCTCTCAGTTTCTCTCTTGGCTTTTGAATCCATTATTTCTCAGTATATAATGTTCTTACCTCATTAACTCTGGTCTCTGCTACTTTTGAATTAGATATGCATTATGCTGTGTGCTGATCATGGTCCATGCGTCTCCGGGGCTCACAACACCATTGTAACAGCAAGAGCAGGCAAAGACCTTGTCTCAAGTCTTGTCTCAGGTCAGTCAACATCTCTTCCACCAGTTTTTTTTTTTTAACCGTGCAACAGTCTTTAAGACTGTTAAAACTTTGCACCAGGTTTATTAACCATTGGTCCTAGATTTGGTGGAGCCATTGATGACGCTGCTAGATACTTCAAGGACGCATGTGACAGGGTAATTAAAAGGCTCTTTTGCCACAAGTGACATAAGTTCTTGAATCTGATCTCTAATTTGTTGCTTGTTTCAGAATCTCACACCTTATGAGTTCGTTGAGGGAATGAAGAAGAAGGGAATCAGAGTCCCTGGAATCGGACACAGGTAAAAAAGATCACTTGTTGTAATAAAGAAACATCCGCACAGGCTCTCTTGTCTGAAACCTGTTCTCTTCTTCGTAATAGGATCAAGAGCAGAGACAACAGAGACAAAAGAGTAGAGCTGCTTCAGAAATTTGCTAGGTCTAACTTCCCATCAGTGAAGTATATGGAGTACGCAGTAACAGTGGAAAGCTACACGCTCTCAAAGGCAAACAACCTCGTGCTCAATGTTGATGGAGCCATTGGATCTCTCTTTTTGGACCTTCTAGCTGGAAGTGGGATGTTCAGTAAGCAGGAGATTGATGAGATTGTTCAGATTGGTTACCTCAACGGTCTCTTTGTTCTTGCTCGCTCCATTGGTTTGATTGGACACACCTTTGATCAGAAGAGGTTGAAGCAGCCACTGTATCGTCACCCATGGGAAGATGTCTTGTACACCAAGTAAACTCATCTCAGCTTATTTTTTGTTGTTGTTATTCCAATTACTTAGCTCTCTTTTTTTTTTAAATATTCTTCTGAGAGATGTTACTAAAAGATGCTTTTCTTCTGTTTCTTTTGCTGTGATGTTATTATGTTTTATCTAAAACTTATTTGTTACATCCAAGTTTATTTGGTACTAAATAATTCATTAACTTCTGGTTATTTGTATACTTTACTAGATATTGCTCTTTGTGTGTGTGTGAGATAAAGTTCATAATAGTTATAATAAATATGAAAAGATGATCAAAAGTTGATATTATAACTCATGACTTCTATGTCTTATTTATTATAATGGTTAGTTATCTATCAACTATCAACTTGTAGTCCAATATCAAGTCAAAGACCAACTCAAAGATTCTATAATCTCTCTTCTATTTATCGATATATATGTGTCGACGTGATTCTTTATATAAATCCCATATGTGGCTATATTGCAACCATAACACAGTTCATATGATCGTTAATAACTATAGTCAGATTTTTATTGGATTGTTTGTATAACCTCTAGTTTTATGCATTGCATTGTTTGTGTGTTTTGGAGTCTAAGGTGTTTTGTTTCTTGTTCAAATGCGTAATAAACCACAAAGATTAGTCACACAATCTCAAAATGTTATAAAAATATGATTATTTTTCAAGTTGAAACAATTGCGTGCTATGTTACAACTCATCCCTGCTAGGTCTAACCTCTTTTAGATATTATATTAGAAAATATGACATAACTCAATCCAAAAACCACCTCAAAAGATAAGAATTACTATATCTTTTATATGTTATCAAAGGACTTTAGTGATTTAAGATAAATGATTATAAACACAAACACTAAGTTTTGCATATCTAAACATCACCTCTCAAAAACAAAAAAAATTATCTTCTAATGTAATGCATAAAACTAGAGGCTTATTTAACAATGAAGCGTTAAAACTCTCTAAAAAAAAGTCTAATTCAATACATAAAACTAGAGTTTTTCTTTAACAATGAAGCGAAGAAGTAATCTGATTCGATGCATACTTTAACGATGAAAGGCTTATGAAAAAAACGATCATATAATTTGATCACATCTTCTTTCTCCATCTTTTTCAAAACCAACCTCGCTGAAGTGTGATGACCACTTAGGCAATTGTTATAAAACATACAATTATTGTGAATTCATTCACTTTATATGAAAGAACGGAATAAAAGACTAAATTACCTGTCATCATGAATCAGGTCTGGAGATTTACTAGAGTCATCTGGCAAATCAGTTCCACTTCTATAAAGTTCAAAAGTTTTCTCATCGATATGGCATGTAAACAAACAAACTAACACAGTTCAAAGATAGTGCAGTCAAATTAATCATGCAAAATAATTACTATATGAGTTTATCATTGAAGGACAATTCAACATTGATGAAAAATTCAATGAAATAAAGTTAATCTCGTTTTAGCATCTGGAGGCCTTTTTACCTAGAACACAGCAGGTAAAGATCTCAAAAATTTAGTAACTCTTCATTTCACCTTCTTTTCTTCGATGCATTTTTCAAATAACATATTCATTTTGCAGATTTGCGTAGTTGGATTATTTTCTGTGAGATTCTATGAACATGATTGCAGACATATCTTTGGTTTATTTAAACCAATTGGAAAATTTGAAATTCCAAGGAAATTAGTAACCAAGAAAATTTGTTTCGATTTCAATTATTGACTTGGCGAAGACTTGGTAAGTAGATGTGTGAAGTAACTCTCTGATACCTTTACTTTGGATGCTAAAATCTCCAACTAATTGAAACCAATTACAGATTTAAAATCAGTTTTCTTTAGACAAATTTCGAGAAAAAATGCCTACAATTCGTAGCTGCAAAATGAAATTATGCTTAGAAAATTAACAACACCTCTTTCTTTTCTTTACAGATCATGTATATAAACTTGAATGAATGATCAAGAAGCATTTTTCAAGTCTTAAAAGTGGACCAGAGATTAACGTAGCAGTTTCAAAGTATGATTACAAGTGGAAGAATGGCCTGTGGAAGTATGGCGTTTCATATGTACTTGAGTCTTTGAATGGTTCCTAATATATGAATATTACTTGGATCATTCCTATTGTATCTGAGATTTATGTTGTGAAAAGGCCGAAAAAGTTGATTGAATTAAGATGGCTAATATTTTGTTAATCGACTACTAAATAAATATTTTGGCTTAATACACATTAGACCAATATATTGGCTAATTAGAAATAAACAAGCTATTTTTTAATTTGAAGAAGATATTTACTTTGAACATCCACTTGTGTGTTAAATCAAGTTTTTTTCATCATGAATTTATGTTTGAACTATTAAAGCATATTTGAAGTTTTTGATGTTATATATGCAATATTTGTGCAAGATGAAAAATAAATGAAGTAAGAGATTTTATAGTTCACAACGGCATGACTTTAGCTCTATATAAATTTTGATTGATGCAAATGTAAAATATGTAGAGTTATCACATTTGTCTTTTGTTTTTCTTGTTATTTGCTTATTTTTTTTTGTTGAAGAACCATAAATTTTGTTTTCTCTTTGTTATTTGTTTAAACCTCTTGTTGAATGAAACATTATTGTCGATGATTATAATAAGCTCTTTTACCGAAAATGAAGATGTGATATTGTCTACAGCTTGTTTTAACATCTACATGAATGTTAGTCCTTGAGCATTCTTTCATATGGTTTCTAGAATTTACTTTGAGATGCTGAAAGTCGAGCTCAACTCTATCTTATACAAGGTTTCAACATATGTTTTAAGTTTGTTCTATTTTCTTATGAAAATGTAGTAACTTTTTATTTGCAATGTAGGGTGATGATGCATATATTTGTCCTCAGCTATCATTTGGAGATGATAACACCATAGAGATTCAACTCTACGGTTATGCAAGAAGTTTTAGACACTTCATGTGTTCTTTTTGTGAGATGTTTAGATATTTTGTTCCAACTCTTGAAGCTTTTGAGGTATTTGATTATGAATATACTTCTAGTTTTACCATCCTTTGTCACAAATTGATTTGTTTTTTCTTGTTACAAGCCATAACATAAAAGATGCTGAAACAGTTCTATCTCACATCACGAGATCTCATTAACCATGCAAAACAATTACTATATGAGTTTATCATTGAAGGACAATTCAACATGGATGAAAAATTCAATGCAATGAAGTTAATCTCGTTTTAGCATCTGGAGGCCTTTTTACCTAAAACACAACATGTAAAGATCTCAAAAATTTAGTAACTCTTCATTTCACCTTCTTTTCTTCGATGCATTTTTCAAATAACATACTCATTTTGCAGATTTGCGTATTTGGATTATTTTTCTGTGATATTCTCTGAACATGTTTGCAAACATATCTTTGGTTTATTTAAACCAATTGGAAAATTTGAAATTTCAAAGAAATTAGTAACCAAGAAAGAGTTAGCTCTCATTTCTCCATATAGAGTGTCCGCCAAGCCAGTAACTGAGATTGAAAGTAATTCTTTGGCTAAGGTAAGAACAAAATTAAAAAATATTTAATTATGTTTAATTTTGTTCGTTATTTCATTATTTTCTTATGGTTGCTACGTGATACATGTTTATTACCAAATGTCTTGTGAAAAAAATTCTAAAGATTTCAATTCAAACAAAGTATCAGCCTTCTTACATCTTTTGAAGGCTATGGTAGATGAGAAATTACATTGTGATCTTAGGTTAGTTGGTTTATTTTGTTATTTGATAGGTGTTTTAGTGGTTATTGCTTTGATTTTCTCAGTTAGTAAGTTTATCTTGTTTTGTTTCCTATATAGGCTAATACAGCGGCTTGGTTACCATGTTGAGTGTGAGGTTCATAACCTTCATGGGATTAAAGGATTCTATTTTTATGTTGTTTCTTCTGATCACAAAGCTAAGCATCTCTTGGAGAAAATACATGACTTCATCGCTACTATTCGTGACTATCTGGTAAACTGTTTTAGAAATTCAAGTTTAGTTATTATTGTTGAACTTATCTAATTTATTTTTCTAACTTGTTTGGACGCCAGTGTTGATGAGAGAACTTTTAAACTTTACAAAAATAGAGTTGATTTGCCAAGTGATTATGGTATGTCTCTAGACCACATGATTCATGATGATAGGTAATTTGACATTTTTTATGATGACATGTATGAACCTCTGCTTGAATTTTATATTTCTGTTTATGAACATCGATGGTAACTAACCGTACTAAAAATGCACATATTCCATCTTCTTTACTTTCATTATGCCTTCTGAAAATGTCACATTCATTTTTCCATTACATGAACTGTTGAACTGGCTCCATCGTGAGATTAAACAATTTAAAATTAGTGAAAGTTTACTGGCTCCAAAGTTGCTCTTTAATATTTGTTTCAAAGCCATCATCAAAAAATAAAGCAACTCTAAAACACAAACAATAATTATGCAGAAAAACAATAACGCTTTGAATGTGTAGCCCAAGTCTCCATAACCAATGTAACCTAATGTAGACACTTTGAAAAGCTTGATGTAATGGCTTGTGCAACAAGAGAAGATTCAAATTTTCAAAACCAACATTAAGCTTGTGTTGGCCTCAATTGCTATATCATCATCAGACTACAACAACTCTTCTAATGGTGCAATCGATTCTACCTCATAACTCTGATCCTTTTCAGGAAGTTGAGGCAACAATTAAAATTCACTTCTGGTCGAGTCTTTGAAACTATGCAAGAAGTTTTCAGGAAGTTGAGGATTTCACAAAATCAAACATATATAACTTAAATAAAAAGTTTTTTTTAATTAAGTCCTAATTACGAGCTTCTTCTTTTTAGTCTTCTTGTTTTGAAAAGCTTTGCGCTTGTGGAGTAATCCATCTTTGAGCTTGACCGGAGCTGCTTAGCAATCCTGCGTCATGTAAGAAACATAATGTGAGCGACACCAACCATCCTTGTGTACACATTATAGAGAGAATAACCAAAAAACAAATAAGACACATCAGACGACAACTTTTCCTGTTATAACCATATAAATATGTTGACGTAATTAATAATCAAATTAATGAATTTCTCAGCCAAACAAAAAACAAGAGAGTAGATTATATAACCTGAATGTCAATTCGGGAGACAAGAGTGGTCTGATCCTGATCAGGACTCGAGACTTGAGAGACTAGGGCTTCCTTCATCATGCAAGGTATTGCGGCAAAACTGGGGAACAATAACCATCACCATTCATATACTAATTAATAAGTATAAAAAATAAACGGACACCTCACTGGTCGTCGACGTCGGAGTTCAGGAAGCCAAGGTTGTCTCCTCCTGGGGAAACAAGGCCCTCGACATCCCATGCCCCGAGTCTTTCCCATGCCTAACTCTGCCTCCTACACAAACTTAACTGAGCACGTCGTAATCTCTAGCTACATCCATATATACACAAAATTTTGGGCCTATTCCAGGGTTTATATTCTTTAATTCCCATTCTGGCCCATATATTTGAGCCTATAATTTGTTTAATACCCAAACTTGCTTCATTACAACTATATTGAGCGGGTGAGCAAACTATACGCATCGCTTTGGTTCCTTTTAAATACTAGTATGTTTTGAGTTTGGCATAAAGAGGGGGAAAACGAACCTAATTTCAAACCAAATTGTCCCAACTATTTGGTTATTTTTTCTCGACCCAAAATGTTATGTTTGGTTTGATTCGATTTAGAACTTAACCAAACCAAAAGGCCAAGATGTTTAATATATTAATAACATTAAAATTTAATATAATTTACTATCTAGCCTAAACAGTTGACTATAATTTTATATATTTTGCTTAACAAAACAAAAGAATATGATTTACTTACACTATCATTGAAAATAAAACTACCTATAATAACTTTAATAGATTTGAAACTACTTATTTACAATAATTGGATCTAACTTTTTCATATATATTTATAATGTTTGATTTTTACGTCCAAACATAAATTAATGTTTTTTTTATTATTTATTGAACTTTTGTTGGACATCACATGATTCATTGGTACTAATAAATTTATTTTGTTGAAAATATAAGAATTTTAGTTTTTTTCTTTTCACAATCGCATTTTATCTAATGTGGTTTATAACATATAAATGTTAAGGTGGAAATGCTTATGATTCTTTAAATTTCGTTTGTTGTTCATATAGATATAGATGTATCGATACCAACTTGGTTTGTAGAATTGTTACGAGTCTATATATGTTCGATGAGGAAAATAAAATTTAGGACCGAGCTATGATTGGTTCTTTTTCCAAACGATGTCCAAGCCATAGTCACTGACTTAGGTAGTGGATATTACTTTGCGCGTGATTAAGCACCACAGCAACTACTATGAATGTAACACTTTCTGTCACACACATTCATTCTATCGAAACAAGACATACACAAACAAGGTCATGAGTCACTGGTTGATGTGTCGTCAAAACTGGACACATAGGACATCATAATATATAAGGGCACAGTTTCCCAAGGTAAGGAACGGATCGAATATCCAAATTTTTTGATGTATTCATGATCCGTTCCATTTCATCCAAATAATCGGTTATTCGATCCAATTCAATGTGTAATCGCTTAAATATTCAGTATTCCGGATATCCATAGAAAACCACAAGCATATATATATATATATCCGTTCCATTTCATCCAAATAATCAGTTATTCGATCCAATTCAATATGTAATCGCCTGAATATTCAATATTCCGGATATCCATAAAAAACCACAAGCATATATATATATATATATATATCACTGAGTTTTCTTGTTAATCCTAAAATTTTGTTTACATTCATAATTTTTTTTGGTTTTATCTTAGTTTATTTTTTATTTTTTTCCTTTTCTCCATTTCAATTGAAGCTTTTGAGCTATATTTTAGCTTAGATGAATTGTGACAAAGAAACAAAACTATTTAGTTTTATAGTTATCTATACCACTTTTAAAAAACAGATTTAGAACATAAAGAGGATTTCATTAAAAATAATTTGTCATTATTTTACTCCCAAAATATAAAGAATATCATGGCAAAGAATTCAACAAATCAAACAAATAAATCAACTAAAGGTATTTTCATGACAAAGGGACTTTCAATATTAAAAGCATAACTAACACGGGTTATAATTTCCCGTCATAAAGTGTAGACGAGATGCTAAGAGCAACCCTAATAGGAAATTTTAGTTCAGTCAAAATACATATATGTATATATATACATTAATATTATTATTTAATTGTGAAGTTTTTAACTGTACGAAGAACTCATATAAAGTTAACAATCCCACAATTAAATACTAATAGTTTTTCTAGGGAAAACTTTTGGATTAGGTTTCGCGTAAAGTTAACAACTCCACAACTAAATAGTAATATAAATATATACATAAATATATATGTATTTTGAAAATCTTGGAGCTAGAATCCCCCATTGTGGGTGCTCTAAGACATGAGGTGACATGGAGAATTAGATAGCAGAAACCTATCAAGTTTAATAGAATTACTAGATATTGATCGGCGTGATCAATTGCATTTATATATTTATAGATTTTAATTTTATAGTGGCATATATTTTTATTTTAATCATATATTTAAATTTTTATTTAAATATTAAAAATACAATAAATTTATAGATTACATGGCGTAATTAATCACTTATATTATACTGTCACATGTATTTATCGATTTTTATTATATATTTGTTTATAAGATTTATATTTGTTTATAAGATTTATATTTGATTATTAAACAAAACAATATATGCATGAAACAAGAGGTGTTTACAAAATTATGTTTTATTACTCGAACATCAAAGTTTTAGATTAATTTTTACCTTTTCTATGTTTATTTATGTGAGATAAAATATTCTTTATATATATAAGTTTAAAATATTTTGTTGTCTGAGGCTTCGAGGTACTAGTAACAACATCAGACGACAACTTTCCCTGTTATATTAGTTGTTGCGATTAATAATCAAACTAATGACTTTCTCGACCAAAAAAGAAAGAGTTAACCTGAATGTCAATTCCGGAGACAAGAGCTGTCTGATCCTGATCAGTTCCCTTCAGACTCTTATCAGATTGGATCAGCAACGAGACTTGAGAGCCTAGTGTATTCTTCATGCGACGCATTGCTGCAAAATTGGGGAACAAGAACCATCACCATTCATATAGATCTATATATACTGCTAATTAATTCATTAATAAGTATCAAAAATAAACAGACACCTCATTGGTCGTAAGCCTCTTTCTCGGACCGAGAGAGGTCGGAATGCAGGAAGCCAAGGTGGTCTCCTCCTGGGGAAACAAGGCCCTCGTCCTCCCATGCCTAACTCTGCCTCCTAAACAATCTGAGCAAGTCGGAAACCCTATCTCAATTTATACATACAGAACATTTGGCCCTAACCGAGGTATATAATTTGATTAATACCCAAACTTTATTCGATACAATATTTTGAGCGGATGAGCAAACTTGCTTCGTTACAACTATATGTTTTTAGTTTGGCAAAAAGAGGAAAAAAGAAACGAACCTAATTGTCCCAACTATTTAACCTAGATAAATGAATATAAATTATACGTTTTAAATAATAAAAACAATTCTCCTAAACTATCATCAAAAAGCCAAGCCATAGTTAAGTTGTGGATATGACTTTGCGTTTGATCATCAAGCGCTTTTCTTCTTCTTCTTCTTCTTGTTACGAAAAGCGTTGAGCTTGTGGACAAATTGCAACTTTGAACTTGATCGGAGCTGCTTAGCAATCCTGAGTCATATATAAAATATAATGTGAGCGACAACAACCATGCATATTTAAATATTATAGAGAGAGAAAAATTAAAAAAAAAACAAATAAGACACCTTGATGATGATGATGTCATCTGAGGCTTAGAGATGCTAGTAACAACATCAGACGACAACTTTTCCTGTTATATATATATATATAAGTTGTTGTGATCAATAATCAAACTAATGAATTTCTCAACCAAACAAAAAAAGAAGAAGAAAGAGAACCTGAATGTCAATTCCGGAGACAAGAGTGGTCTGATCCTGGACAGATCCCTTTAGACTCTTATCTGATTGGTTGATTTCCAATTCCGTACGGGTAGAACAAGGTAGCAACGAGACTAATTCAGAGCCTAGTGCTTTCTTCATGCCACACTGTGAAGCCAATCTAGGCAGCAACAACCATACATAATGTGAACAACAAATACCACCAATATATACATAGAGAGAGAATAATCAAAAAAACAAATAAGACACCTTGATGATGATGATGTCATCTGAGGCTTGGAGGTGCTAGTAACAAGCTCAGAGAACTTTTCCTGTTATATATATATATATATATATATATATATATATATATATATATATATATATATATATATATATATATATATATATATAAGTTGTTGTGATTAATATTCAAATCAATGAATTTCTCGACCAAACCAAAAAAAAAAAGAGATAACCTGAATGTCAATTGCGGAGACAAGAGTGGTCTGATCCTGATCTGATCCTGATCTCTTTCGACTCTGAACTGGTTTGATTATTGGGATACGGACATACAAAGGTTGATAATAGACGTGAGAGCCTACTGTTATCTTCATGCGACACCGTGGGGACAATCTGGGCAACAACAACCATACATAATGTGGACCGTAAATACAACCAATATATACATTAGCTACTGCTTAATTATAGAGAGAATTATTCAAAAAACAAATAAGACACCTTGATGAATATGAATATTCATATGATGTCGTAACACGACCTGTCTCATCTTTAGTGCCTGGTGTTTCGATCACGTGACGTATTGCGCCAAAACTGGGGAACAAGAACCATCACCATTCATATAGATCTATTGATTTAATAAGTATCAAAAATAAACAGACACCTCGGTGGTCGTGAGACTCTCTCTAGGAAAGAGAGAGGTGGGACTAGAGTATCGCGAGGTCGTCTCCTCCTGGGGAAACAAGGCCCTCGTCCACCCATGCCCCGAGTCTTTCCCATGACTAACTCTGCCTCCTACACAAACTTAACTGAGCAACTCGAAAACCCTAGCTACATTCCTTTATATACACAAAACTTTGGGCCTATAATTTCTTTAATACCCAAACATGCTTTATTACAACTATTTTGAGTTTGGCAAAAAGAGGGGAAAAAAACGAACCTAATTTCAAACCACATTGTCCCAACTATTTGGTTATTTTCTATCGACCCAAAATGTTTGGTTTGATTCGATTTAAAACTTAACTTAACCAAAAACCCAAAATGTTAAATATATTAATAATATTAAAATTTAATATAATTTACTATCTAGCCTAAACAGTTAACTATTAGTTTTATATATTTTGCTTAGCAAAATAAAAGAATATGATTTCTTACACTATCATCAAAAATAAAACTACCTATAATAATTTTAATAGATTTGAAACTAGCTATTTACAATTATTAGATCTTATTTTAATGTTTGACTTTTACGTCCAAACATAAATTAATGATTTATTTATTATTTTATAAATTCTGTAAAAGTAGTGAAAAATTGTGTATGTCTTATTGATAATAGAATATAAGTTTCCTTTATATAGGAGTTACAAATAGACTGTCATAACATAAATGAAAAGATAACAATTTCTAATTCAACAAGGAAAATGAAAACACAA
>CAJHQQ010005279.1:0-18514 GCA_905132885.1 Moricandia moricandioides
ATATGTACTACACTATAATTTTACATGTTTTTCAAAAAAAAAAAGAGAGAAAAGAATATGTACTATAACATTTAACAAAATAAGAAAATGCACTTCTAAAAAGAACAAAAAAAAAAGAAGAGAAAATGCAAATTTGAAATTAGTTGGATCCACTAAGACATTTCCAATGGTTTATTCTATTTTTTTTAAATAGATTGACTTTATCATAGAGTTGGTTGTTACTACAATGATATTCTATTTTAGAGTGAAGAATAGAATTATGAAAAAAAATAAAAAAATTATTCTATATATAGAGTAAACCTATTTTTACTTTATTATAGAGTAGAAAATAATATATTATTAGAGTATTTTTTTACACTAAACCTTATTTTAAAGTAGAAAATAGAGTGAAGTTGGAAATGTAATAAATAGTAGTTTTAAAAGCACCCGCGGTAGTAGTTTCTCTCCATCATAGCATCGTATTGAAAATATAAATTAAAAATTAAAAAGTGAAAGATTAGATAAAAGAAAAAGTAGTGTAATCTATCTATCTATATTAATAAAATAAAGATGACTTTTCTCCCTTTTTAACCACAGCGTATTGGGTTTTGTGGGCAATTGAGGTGCGTGATGGACTTTATAAAAATTGATACATTGCAAGCCCATAATTTAGGTTTTTCTTTCTTTATGCACCTCCAACCGTCTGTAGCAACCAAAAGCCAGATCTCCATAGCTTACATCGCCCTTATGAATCATTAACTTCCTCCTTTAGTTCGGCCATTGATATCTTCATCCCACTTGCCCCACTCTGTAGCTTCCTAGAAGATTCATTTGTCTAAATTGGAGGCGGAACGGTGAGGTAGCGTGTGTTGAGACAAAGGCTTTTGCGTTTCTGGGCCACCCACGGCGTTTACAAAAGAAAACAATCGGCAGCGAGCTCAACCTAATGTCGGAGAACTGAAAGTCGTGCTCTTGATTCCTCTTCACCTGCGGAGATAACGTTACGCTTCGGTGTGCGGATTAATGGCTATCAATCAAGTTAGGCCACTAACCCCACTACGTCCTCATCAATGAGCATATATACACACCTTCTGAAGCCGCAACCAAATCTGATTCGTCTTCCCAAATCATTAGAGGTATAACAGATTCAAAGTTAAAAGTTCAAGATCGTCTAACAAAATCTTCGCTTCATCACACTCCGACAAACCAGACCCAGGTATGTTTCAACTTCGTTGTTGATTCTTACGGATACTCGAGAGCAACTAAGAGCATCTCCAATGTAAAACTCCATATTTTCCTCCAAAATGGAGTAAAATAGAATATGAAGTAAAAGTACACCAACCCTACTCTATTTCCCACTCCATAATGGAGTAATGAACAAACAAAAAAGAGATTACTCCATTTACGGAGCAAATTCTATTATGGAGTAAGAAATAGAATAGGGTTGGATTGTTTTTTACTCCATATTCTATTTTACTTCATTTTGGAGTATAAAATGGAGTTGGGTTGGAGATGCCCTAAATTATTCTAGATTTACAAACATAACAAGCAGGTTGTGATGATGTCAGTCGGCCATGGTTAAACAATAAAGTTTTGAGCAGCAGCAACACTCAAGTTGTAAATGTCCGAAAAGGTACTATATCACTTAGTTCACACACCACTGAGGATAGTATAGAATTTGAATGTTCTCTCACATAATTAACTTCTAACTATGTAGATGCTTTGAGCAAGATGGCCCGAAGGAACATGATGTGGTTGCGCACATCCAAGCTTCTTACACGCAACATAAGGTTAGTTGTGTTTCCAAAATGGAATTTTTTTTCATTCATTCACAAACCCACTTCCCTGCAGGCATTCAACCTTTTAACAACAACAAAATTGTTGCAGGCAAACATGCTGAGAACCACACATCAATGAGACATCATAACACAACTGCATAGAGTAAATTTCCATCGCTCTCTTTCTCTTAAGTAATACATACGAAACTATTTTTGAAACATATCTTTAACTTAAACAATACAAACTCTCGACTGTCTTAACAGGCGGTGTATCAAAAGACTGCACCACGGTATTTGCTTTTGGTCCTCACCTAAATCACATGGTTCTGCATTGCTAAAGCAGACTGATCTTGCCACTAGAAGAAACCTAAACAAACGAGTAAATAAACTGAACTTGATGTGTGCATAAAATTTGACTACTTTAATTTACTTCTTAGGTACAACAAAGCAAAAACGAGCAATGCGGCTTCGGATTCATGCCTTTAAGACATGCTTCAAATATCAAGTTAGATTAACTTACCCATAATTTATTAAAATATACAAATCTTGATATCTTTAAGCCAACACTGACACCCATCTTTTGTTTGACTGCCCAGCTCTACGTGGGTAACTAATTTTTAATTACATCCCTTTTCAGGAATCACTCAAACAATAAAAGCAGGGAAATGGGAGCTGGTAAGATGCCTTCAATATGGATCTATGGAATGGAGTATTTGTTAGGGATGTCTTAGAAGCAGCAGATTGAAGGTTGAGCATTTGCTGCCAACGAGTCCGTGAACCACCATCACCCTTTTAAGAGCTTCTCGAGACTCCTATCTTCTAAATCAAAATCCATGTTGCCAACAGTATGCTAGCTATTATCTATGGGTGTTGAAGTTGATAAAACAGTCATATGCACACCGGGCCCTTTCAGTTATAGGATTCATGGCCATAACTACCACCAAGTCAGCTCCTTTTTACCAGTTGACGGGAAACAACCGCAATATCTCCAACTTTACATCTTTCACACTATCAAAGAACTAGACAACATGAGGAAAGCATTTGCTAAGGGATCAACCATCCACAAATATGGTCCAGATGATAGAACACATTATACAATAAAATTTAGTTAAATTAGATGATTTAGTTTAATAATAAATATATTTCAAGAATTAAAAAAAAAATGGAGAAAATGTATTTAAAATATCTTTCACATTTTATTAAACTTATGCAAAAGAGATAAAATAGTGAATTTAGTGGAATTGTTTCTCTCTCTTTTGGTTATTAAACATAAAATTAGTAAACACAATAAAAGATTATTTTCTAGATTTTTCATTAGACCCAAATGAACGAAATTTTGAAAAAAATTGTGAATTTAATTTGTTTCCTTTTTGTTGTAAATTCCTAATTAAATAAAAAATTAAAAATTAAGAAAATTATTTTAGAAAACAAAAATAAGAGTATAAACCAGAAAATAAAATTTTCGTAAAAATATTTGCTATAACTCAAAATACATAATATAAGAAAACATTAGTTTTAAGAATATATATATAGGAAAATTAAAAGAACATCAATTACATAATTCATTTATGATACTTTTATTCATTTTATCAAACAAAATAAATAAGCACGAAATCAGAATCCGACCTCTTTTGTAAAAAAAAAAATTCGAATTAACTAAAATTACGAAGATATACCAAGAATTAATAGATAACGAGAACAACTTACAAAAAATAAAGTTAAAAAAATAAATATAATAAAATATAAAATAATAAGAAATAGAAGAATAAAAATATTTTTTGGTTATGATATAAACAAAAGATCTGATAATGTATCTAAATAAATACATAACTTTAAAAAAAAAGTTTTTTCATGAATTCGAAAAAATAATTTATCATAAATCTAATACTATTACGAAATATATATATATATATATATATATATATATATATATATATATATATATATATATATAGTTACAATGTCAAAACATAAGATACAATATATAATAAAAAGTTAAGGAACACGCTAAAACATAAACAAAACTAAATAATGTAAACTTAAAATAGAACCTAGCTTCAAAACAATTTCAACAAAATTTAGTTAACAATAATGAATTGAAATGAAATAAATAAACTAATCATGAAAATAATCATTTGCATATAATATATGACCAAATCCTTTAAAAACAAATATTGAATAAAATATTTAATGAAGAAAAAAACCAAAATCTATCAGCATATTTTCACCTTTAAAAATTTAAATTTACGAAAACCATAAATAAATTGTTAATTTATTCAACAAACATGACACAATAAAAGAATTATACCAAATCGATATTATAATTAAATGAATTATATACCCCTTAATCTTCGTATTATAAATACCATTTAGATCCATATTAAGTACATCACAAAAATTATTATATAAAAATATCAACCAAAACACACAATACATAGACTACTTTGATAGACTATTTACACAACAAAAAAATACAAAAACAAAGTAATAGATTCTCCACCCATTACGATGCAACCATATTAAAATAATTGTTTCAGTAACATCTATTCTCCCAAAATAAAGCTACACTTATACTTAGAATCTATGGTCTTCAAACATATATACAAAACATCAAAATCTTCATAACAAATTTCAAAAGTTCTGATCATTAATCCGCGCGTAGCGCGGACAGACCACTAGTTTTTTTTATAAAGAGACTTTGACTATGTTAACATGAGAGACTCTTTTAGATATGTGTCGTTTAATAACTGATCCAATTATATTTTTATTTAAAGTTTATTTTTTTAACTTTATTTATATTATAATTAAATGGGGAAAAAACTTCTACTAATGATGCTTAACAAAAATATATCACTTGCATGGTGAAGGTGTGTAGATTACACGTCCCCCATCCACCAGAACAGAACATTTGTAGTATTGTACCAAAAACGAGAAATTTAATTCTAATAAGATCCTCTTTACCATGGTAAATTTCAAGATTTAGGAACTACTAAACCAGCTCTATACATAGTGTGGTACTCTCAAACTCCATCACAAAAAATGGGAGAAGATCCCCAGAAAATGAAATCTTAAAACAACCAAGGAGAAGAGGCATAATAATAAGAAAGAAAAAAAAAGAGTTTTGTGTGTTTCCATTCTTATTACACGACAGAAGAAACATGTCACTATGTCAAATAACAAACTATAACTCCCTTTCCCATCTGCTTACAGAACCTAAACCTGTTAATCCAAGACGATTAGCACCTAATCATTCTCTACGTCCAATCTCACTATTCTCCGGATAAAAGGGTTCCATCATCATTCTTTACACTAACTCTAATATCTTCCCCTAACAATGGAGTTTTCAATATAAGAGCTCCAAAATATGGCTCCTCCGAGAAGACATCTCTTCTTCCGACAACCTAGCTCATCATCATTATTATAGACTTTGCATTTGTCCACCATTGTACTGAGAAAAAGAGTTCAAAAGTGAAAAAAAAAAGGGACGAAGAGCAGAATCTCAAAGCAGTTGTCACCTGAAACCTTTGTGAAAAGATTCCTACACCACCTCAAGTTACTTGCAAGTTTTGGCTTCTGAATCCACACACACACACACTTCTCTCTTCTTTTATTAGCCCCTCACAGATTCAGAGTTTATCTGACCACCCCTTGCATGCGACGCCGACTCACTAACAGCCGACGGTTTACGACCAAAGTTTAACAAATAGTTCCTCTGGTCATCATTGGTGTGACGGAGACTCGCTCTTAAAAGCTCAGCAGGCATTTCCTTCTTTATAGCCAGCTCCAAAACATCAGCTGCACTCTCTTGGTTCTGGCTACGGATCGTCTCATACTTGCTCCTGCAGTATTTAGTAAGAAGGTTGAAGAACTCATCAAATGAGGCTCTCCAGAGACCATCATGTATGACTCGAGGAACCAATAATACTACTACTTCAGCAGCTCTCTCAAGAAGAGATATCAAGACAACTGTTGCACCATCCCCAGCTGAACTTCCAATAGGTCGCAGAGGTGGCTGCTCTGATGAACACACTACAGCTGCAAGGCAAGCACTCAGTGCTCGGAGGTCCATGGCTTCAACGCAGACCGTGACTGCTTTGGCAAGATTAGTATCTGAACGCAGGCCGCCGAATAGAAATCTCAAGTGGCGGAATACAGCCATACAGACAACTCGAGCAATCTCTGTACCTGGAACTAGAAGTTGTATGTACTTTGTTAGCATTTTCCTGCCCTTTGGAAGAGTGGCTATACGAAGAAAGACAACATCGTCCTTAGCAGTCTGTTTGGTTTTGCTGAACGGATCAGCAAGCTGAAGTGCTGTCACTAAACCTTCTAGCAAGATCTGCCGCTTTCTCTTGACCTGAGCACCTCCGTCTTGAGGCCTTGTTGATTGGAGAGTCCTGTCAATGTCAACTATGTCAATAAGAACTCCAAGAGCATCTTCAATTGTTACCCTAGCCGCAACAAGAGGTTCCTGCTCCAAATGTTTTCCATCAGTAAAACCAGGAGAAGAGTCAACCACTAGCAAGGCACGTGGCTTGCGAATATAAGGGAGTGTGATCTTTCCAAGACCATCTACATGAACTTGTGGATGATGTTCAGAACTATTACGAGACCGAGGGTGGTGGTCCTTCAGTTGAGAAGGGTAGAAGTTAGAGAGTGCTCTAGACTTCTTGGCAAGCCGAGCTTGGTGGTAATAGTCATTGACATAAGGATCATTACTGTGTGAATTAGAGTGCTGCATCTTGAGTATACTCTCTATTTCTTCTGAAGTCATGTACTTTGATCTAAACTGCAACCCACTTTCACTTTTCTGACTAGCTGCATCTGACGCCTGTTGGGAGATGCCTTTATTCTTTCGACTTCTATGAGATGACTTCTGTTTGTGTTCCCTAACTTCACTACCCCCAAAAGGGACTTTACGTGATGGTGAAGGATAAGAGCTATACAGTTGAGACTGTAGCGCCGCAAGTTGGGCATACGCCTGTCTCTCCTGGAGGGCCATCATATGTTGTGACAAAAGAGCATTTCGAGGAGGTAATTGCTGATGTTGTAGGAGACCAGGATCAGTGACCCAATGAGGTTGCACCATGTTACCAACCGTAGGACCACAAGAGGCATATCTAGCCAAGTTACCACCATAGTGAGGCCCGTGAGACGACCCTGAAAGATGAAAACTAGAAGCTGAGAGCGGAGAAGGTGCTGTAAAGTTGCCACCAGGAAGAGAAGGAGCACGATGGAGACTTCCAGGTGAAGTCTGCTGAGATCTGCTACCTGGAGGGGGAAAGGAGGTAAAAGTAGATTCTGGTACAATTATTGGTTCGCTATTGTAGTGTTGCAGCTGCGGTGGCTGCTTAGGATAGGAGGATGTCATGTACAGAGGTTTTGAGTGAGGAGATGGTTGTGGCTGTGAGGACCATCTCTTAGCCTCTTGGTCTCGTTCTTCCAAACAGCTTGTGAGCTCTGCATCGTGTGTCCAATCGGTGGCAGAAGAACCTAAAGATAAAGTGCATTCAAAAATGTTAATTGGGGAAAGTAGCTAAAAACAGGTAATCTGATAGTGAATTTGCAACTTCAAAACCACAAGATTTATTCAACTAAGACAAGTTATATCTACAATCCAACCCTTTACCTTAAAAGAGGGACTATGTATCAATATTTTGACTCAAAAAGGATTTAGTAATAGGTCTATGAGTAAAAAAAGCAACTCAATCTCTAAAAAGATGGGCAGAGAAAAGGAAAAAAAACTGAAGAAAAAGAACCCTAAAGGTATACACTACTGACTATACAGTAGTAAACAAGTTAAGAATTAAACTCACTCTCTCTTGAAAAGGATCCTGAACCTCTGTCACCAATAACTCCAGGGTGTTTGGGTCCAGTCACAACTCTGTTTAGCTACAGAAAAAAAAAAGAGAAAATGTACATTTAAAACCACTGACAACAATTCAAAACTAAAAGAGGAAGCTGAAGAAAAGCAACATGTATAAGCATGACCATAACATGGTACTTAAGATATTAAGATCATCATAGTAGTGTTTGCAAAGCAAAAAAATATGCTAACCTTTGCAAAAGTTGTCGCAAGATCATCAATGTCAGATAAAGATCCCAAACCTCCACCCTGGAATCAATCAACATTAGTAAAAACATCCTCAACAATTTTTTTTATACTAAATGTATCATTAAAATGTTAGCTTTTCAACAGGTAAAACACATTTACCTCTCCTTTATCAAACAAGTGATACTCATCATCATCATCAGCATGTCCAAAAACAGGAGGAGCAACCACTTCATCATCATCATGACCTCCCAATGACATTACTTCAAGATTTTGCCCAAAAAACTCATACTGAGATGCATCAAAGAGCTTACTATTTGAATCTGCAGATAGAAAACACAAACCAAACACATGAGTTAGTAACATGTGGAGCATAAGAACAACAACTCCATACACATAATCTCTAGAGACATAAGACAAGAAGACAACCAAAGACACTGTAACCTCAGTGACCGACAATCATACAGAACATAACTACAAATACTTAGGCATAAAAATCATCTCTTTATGTGTTAATGTAGAAAAGATACATCCTTTCGATGAGATAAAAGAAACAAAGGGCAGGGAGTGACCTGAGGAAGCACGAACAAAGTTGTACAAGTCCCTGGAATCGGATCTCTCCATGATCAACAAAGAGAGGTTTCGAAAAAACGAAACTTTAGAGATCACAGGAGACGACACAAGGAAGAAAGACAAGAGGATGCAATGTAAGAGAATCTTCTTCTTCTTCCCTCCCTTGTTTCTCTCACAAGGGTTTCTCTGCTACTAAATAAGAGAGAAGAGAGGAAGCCTTTGTTCGGTTTCTCTTCGCCGTGTCTTACATAGACACAGGACCTTGTCAAACCAAATCCATATTTTAATTTTCTTTTACTTGAGTAAATGTTTTGAGATAAAACATCTAATCTATTAAAACTGAAGTACAAATAACTTTTATTTTTACTTAATATTTATAAGGAATATCACTGATATTATCCATGTATCCAAACATCTAAACATTAATTTTTAACAAGAAAAAAAAAAATTGGCTAAACCCATTAACAACTTTTGTCATTTGAATTGAAAATTTCATAAAAAAAAATATATGTATTTCCAATTTTTATAATAAAAAATAGAATTATACATATATATATAGTATTAAAT
The DNA here is from genome assembly GCA_905132885.1 of Moricandia moricandioides. Lineage (NCBI taxonomy): Eukaryota > Viridiplantae > Streptophyta > Magnoliopsida > Brassicales > Brassicaceae > Moricandia > Moricandia moricandioides. The sequence goes on from CAJHQQ010005279.1 coordinate 8,950, forward strand.
TAGTTTTATTTTTATTCATATAAGCTACTCAACTATATTTGAACTATAGAAAAGATAATAATGTTAATAATTTTCGATTATAATTTAAACTTATTTATTTACAATATCAAAATCATGTAACTTTCTATAACAATTTAATGACTAAAATGCATATTATATTTATTATAATGGTTATTGAACTATAGAAAAGATAATAATGTTAATAATTTTCGATTATAATTTAAACTTATTTATTTACAATATCAAAATCATGTAACTTTCTATAACAATTTAATGACTAAAATGCATATTATATTTATTATAATGGTTATATATACAAACAAATACAATGTATTATTTATTTGTATGATATATATATTTAATAAAAATAACTTATGTAATTTATAAATTTAAAATTTTTAAATTTTTAATCACCATATAATACACATACACAATTAGGTCTAGGACGAATCGAATATCCAAGGTATTTTAAGATATAGGATTCATATATGCATTCGTCGGATTAGTAAAATTGTTATCCGGATCCAGATATTCACGGTTAGGATATTCGGACTAAAATCTGAATACACGCAGATGTCCGAACCTATTTTTTAAAGTTAAAAATAAATCAAAAACTAACTATTAACCATATATTTAGTCTATTTAAAATTATTATTTTAAAAATCTTAAAAATCATTAAAATTTAATAAAATTAAAATTTTAGCTATTTATATAAAAGTATATATAATATACACAGATAACTATAATTAAATTTTAAATATTTAATATCTGGATATGAATATCTAGACCTAAAATTTTACTATCCGAAGTTTTACCTTGATCAGTTGAATCCGTAAAATTATTATCAGAATCCCCGAATATCCGTTTTTCAAAGCGGATGGGATCCGGATCAAAGAACGGATATCAAATATTAAGTTCCAGTCATATATACGGTTATATGAAATAAATTATTTAAAATATTTGACATTTATAAAAATAACATCCGCGCGGACGCGCAGGTCAAAGGCTAGTTAATCTTTTACATACCGTAAACTAATATAATAATTGACAAAATTATTATTATAATACGAAGATTAAAGATAAGATTAAATATAATTTTTGGATTGTTATAAAATTTAGAAGTAGGTAATCCAATATCATTTGTTTGTTTGCTAAATGTATCTAGAGATTCGTTTGTGACCACACAAAAAGCATTTTATTTTTATATTGTGATTCCCATATGTTGATGAATAATACACCTAAGGAAGATCTTACACCACATAATTTAATATTAGATTTTTATCATTATCTAACTTCTAAACTTTTTATAATTTGCTTGAAATTTATCGGTTGTTCAAAATAGCAACTTCAATCGTTCGTTAATTTGTTCTAAAATGTCTTGTTCAAAAATCCCTAAACAGTTTAATTACATTTGTAGAAAAACACACTTTGTCACCGTTGTGTTTTTCATTTTTTGCGTTTAAAAAAAAGGAAAACTGAAACCATTTACGTTTTCGAAATAGAGATATTATTTTCGAACCGCACTATATTGTCCAACCATCTATTAACCAATGGTTTGTTCTGAAATCCTAACTAGGTAAATGATAATATTTTCTATAATATAATTTAATGACACTACATTTTCTTATAAATAACTTAATATCAAATACTAAAGAGTATGTTTTTAGTTTAGATATTTAATAATTTTAAACCAATGATTATCTTTAAATGTGTCTTAAGAGAAAAATGAATACTATTTATTCATAATTATAAAAAAAAATCAATTTCAATAAAAATATAGATTTATAGAAAATATAAAAGTTCTAGTATAATTCAATATTAAATTCTATAAGTATTTTTACTGTTTGAATGAATAAATAAATTCTTCTGCTTTTAGTAAACATTCATTTAATTTTAAGTCTTTAGTTATACCATCAAAATATTATCTAAAAGACATTTTTTGTCTCGCATGAATATATAAATTGAAATCCACTTTGGATAATTTTTTTAAGATTATTAATAGACACATCTTTAGCATCATATATTCAACAAATAGTTTTATAGTAAAAAACATTTTCTTAGATTTTTAACATTTTTTCATAAATGATTTATTTGCATTAATTTTTCTATCGAAGCATTATTTTTTAATCAAAATTGTATTTTTTTTATTAAAACCACACTTATCCTTGCAAAATACATAAACCACAGTTGTACCATATTACACTTTAATTCAACAAAGTTTATATTACCAAAATTATGATTACTATTCAGACTCTTAGTTTGTTTGGAGGAGTGTTGTCATGTTTAACATCATTTCATCATCCTTTAACATCATTTCATTTGATAGAGAAATAATTTAACTTCAACACATACATTGATACCACAATAATAGACTCAATAGTGTTTGCACTTATCAACCTAGAACCTCAAGTAACTGCATTATATCTGGACCCAACTCGACGAGAGCACATATTACTTGGTTCTTCTGTCTAATTAATGATGCTTTTCTAACTCAAAGCATACGATGCTTTCTGTCCGATCCCACTGATTCTTTTATTCTTGTGATTTAAGGGCCACTGCTTTACTTGCTTGAAACTCGATATATATATATAAGTATTGAATGGCTATACTTTGATAATATAGAAAAGTTCTTTCAAATACTTCTTTTTGAGTTTTTACCAAAATATCACCCAAGAAAAAAAATGATCACAATAGTCATTTTTATTTTGAAAATTTTAATAGTTATTTTTATTTTTAAAATTTTAAACTTCACATCTGAAACTCCACCCCATAACTCTAAACTTTAAGTCTAGATTAGTTAATCTTAAGAGTAAAAGTATATATTTGCACCCTTTAATAAAATCTATATTGGTCATTTTCTCATTAAATGCTATTTTTGTGACAAAAACTATTTTAAGCTATCATATGACATTTTTCTTTGATATATGAATATCTCTTATATATTAATTCTGAAGCATTACAATATTTTTTGGTAGTCACGTGTCATCACTAAGATGATTTTTTAAAATCTTAAAGAAAATAGGTTAGTCGATCTAAATATATATTATACTTTTATTAAACTAACTATCAAATTAATTAGTAGTATATAAAAGAATATTTTTTATTATTTCCTTACAATAAAAACTATGAAATTACCTAATATAGTTAACAAATATATGATAATTAATTATTTTGTATAATAAAGATTGGATAACAATTTTTGTATCCTCCATCATTTTTATTTAACTTTATATGATTAAAAGAAATTAAACAATCACATTAACAATACAATTAAAAAATAGATTTTTTCTTATATTCTATGATTTGAAAATTCTATATGATTATAAATTATTAAGACTGTTAAAAATTCACATTGAACTTTTTGTGGTCAATGATTTAACATTTTTATTATAACAAGATACAAATGATCATAAAATTATATAAATATGGAATCTAATTTAATCTACATTCAGATTATATATATTTATTTATTTTAATACTGATTAAATTAAAATATATATATCATACACAAAATACATTAATATGTTAATTTTAAATTTTGTATTGAATAAGAAACCTCAATTAATAAATATTTATATTAATAAAATATATTAATAAAATCATATGAGTGTGAAGCCTCAATAAATGTTTATATTAAAATATAATATATATTTAAGTCAATATCATTTAATTTTAATTATATAAATATAAAATAAATAAATGGCTATTTTATTTTTTTACTAACAAAAAATATTGTAAATATAAAGAAGGATTGTTTTTATTTATGTGCTTTTTTAATTTTAGTTATATATGTAATAGTTACTTGCTTCTAAATTCAATATATTTATTATTTCATAATATCTAAATGAACATAAAATAAATAATAATATGTATAAATAATTTGTATACATAATTAATGTTCATTCCGCACAAGCGTCAATCTCAAATGTTATTTCATCATATCATTTCAAAAATAAAATTATTTATATCAAAGTAAGATGATAAATTGTAAATTATAACATATATCATTAAAGCCAATGTAAATTAAATATGTTACAAAACAAAATATCAACAAACACAATTCTAATCATCAATCTTATAATGACGGTCTATGACTATATGTTTAGAAACTTATGAAAAGATGCTTGAAAGATCAAAATTAATATTTAACAATTATTAGTATATAAATTTGATAATCCTTTAATGCCATATTATGTTACCTCTACGACACGTTATTTGGTACACATGAATGTATTTCATCCGGTCGGTTCAAGTCTCTCTCACTACGGTCCACTTCTTTAAACTTTAACTAGACTCTGACCCGCACATCCGTGCGGGTTTCTGTTTATTTTATAAATGTAAACTTTGGTATTATTGTAAACGTTTTAAATATATAATTTACATTTTAGTGCTATATATTTTCTTACTTTATAATCTTATTATTTATCTTTCTTATCCGACATTATTTATGATAGTGCATTAATTATATAAAAAATAGCTGACTTTTTGGTAAATAATTTTTATATTTTTTCAACCTATTTATTATAATTAAAACATTAAAATTTATACTTAAATCGATTTGTTATTAATATTTTAAATAAATTATTAAATTTTAGAGTTTTCTAATAGCATATTTTTGAATAACACATGAATTAAAAGTTAGTTATATAATTTATATTTGATATTATCATTTTAGTAATTGTATATTTTTTTTGAGTCTCAAAAAAGATAATATATAATTTTAGATATGAAAGTTTAAAAAAATTTGACAATTTTATTTTTTATAAAAAAATATACAAATTTTAACACTAATTTAACAGTGAATGATATTTATTTATTTATTTAAATGAAAACATTTATTTCATATAGTACTATGAATATAATTTTTTTAAAAGATAGCATATAATTTTATTCTTGTTTCTTAACTTTTACTTAAAATTAATTTACTATAGTATTGATAGTACTAATTACGAAATTAAATAATGCATAAAACATTAAAACATTTTAATTAGATTTTGTTAGATTTCCTCAACTGATTTTGTTACTAAAAATAATTAAATTTATAATTAAAATTGATTCATTAAGATTTTAAAGGTATATATATTTGCTTGATTAAAGTAAATAATCAAAAATATCATAATAATAAATCAATGAAATGGTTCTACTATGATTTTTGCCTATATTATACACTTATTTTAATATCAATAAACTAATTTTATAATTTTATTCTTGTTTCTTAATTTTTACTTAAAATTAATTACAATAGTATTAATAGTATTAATTACGAAATTAAATAATGTATTATTTTATAAAAACATTAAAACACTTTTCTTAGATTTTGTTAGATTTTCCTCAAATGATTTTTTTTGAACTAAAAATAATTAAATTTATAATTAAAATTGATTCATTAAGATTTTAAAAAATGATATATATTTGCTTGATTAAAGTAAATAATCAAAAATGTCATAATAATAAATCAATGAAATAGTCCTATTATGACTTTTGCCTAGTAGATTTTTTTTGTACTTCTCTTTTAATAGAGAAGAAGTGTAAAGCTATTTGATGCCTGTTAGTTCTACTCTCGTTATTAATAATTATTTGTGTAACCAATACTGTAAGATGATTAAAATAATTTATAAGAATGCATTTTATAATTAATATTAAGAATTGAAAATCAAAAATAATATTCTTATATAACTAGAAAAAAGTCAAAACGACACTCTTTCTAAAATAAAGTGAATAAATCAGAATATTTCATCAAAGTTTCAAAAAAAAAATCAGAATAATTTCAAGTAAAACTTAGGAAATAAGAGTATATGATTACAAATTACAAATATATTTCAAGAGTATATGATTACATATTACAAATTACAAATAACAAATATAGGATTACTCGGTCTCTTACTATGGAAATGTTAAGAGGGAGAGAACCAACGATAGAGCATGTAACAGAGTGAGGCTATCAACAAAGTTAACATACAATCTGTGGAAGATCCTATACAAACATATATGGTATGGTATACATGAATCTGAATCCAATCCTAGAAGAGCCAATGCTTCTTCTTGGTTTTTCTTGTGGGAACATCTGATGAAGAGCAAGAACTACTGACGATGATAAATGACTTAAAAAAAGTAGATAGACGATGGAAGGAGACCGAGCTTTTACCTCCACCAGAGTATAACGAATTGTAATGCACTTCGCTCCAGTAGCTAAGCCAAGCCTCTGCAGAACAGTAAAAGGATCCAATTAAATTGGCTAAGAGAGCTTCAAGGGACAAAGAGAGGTTTTGTTTGGTACCTCTAAGAGGGTTCTTGTTATGAGGAAGTATCTCGATGTAGGATTGTTCCCGAAATGATGTGACTAAGCAGATCTTGGCTTCGAACTACAGTAATGCTGAGTCAGTCATTCAAGTAAGAAAAGAACAAAATGTGAGCCAGTAAAAGCTGAAAATTTGCAGTGATTCCACAAGATTCAAGACAAGACAGAGTCTCTGAGGTGTACTAGTCTCTTATAGTAAACTCAAAACATGATGCATCGTTTTAAAAAAAAACAACGTACACGATCTGCAGCAGCTTGAAGAGTAATGTGATCTCCCCATTCACCCAATCTATTCACATCAAAGATTTATTAGTAAAGATGAATGAATCAGAGATTAGTTTTTATCCATCTCGCTGATACAAATAAAAAACCAAAAAACAAAGATGTCTCACTTTTTCATCTTCCTTCTGTAGTGTCTGTATTTCATAGGCACATATTCTTCGTACAACTTGCGTTGCCTTTTCAACTGAAAATATGCACATCTAAGTCAGAAGAACAAAAGTATTAACTATTAAGCACTATATGACCTAAACCAAGTTCAGAGGAGTTCACAACTTAACATTAGTGAACAAGAAACATGAGTTTCATTATGGTTCTCAGACAGTATCTACCTGCTTTACAACATGCTTCCTCACATGTTTATGGTAATCTGCATTGCGGAAAAGCTGGTCTGCTAGAGCTCGGAACTGGCAAACAAGTACAACATATGATACATCAAATCAATACAAATTTTCTTGGAAAATTCCAAACAAGGTCTCTATGTGGAGGTTCCTTCCAACTTACCTGGCAATTACCATCCCCCTCCATTTGTAATTCAGATAACCCATATGTGGCCAACCTGAACAAAAAAAGGATATACCATCAAACATGATCCAGGCACAAAAAGTTACAAAACCGACCAGTGTTTCCATCTAAGGCTGAAAGGAACCTTTCAGAGAGCAGATCATGGTCTAATGTTGCATCATTTATGTCAGGTATTTGCCTGTTAATCCGAGGAGTGTGCTGCAAAATACAAAAGTCCATACAACACAGATCAAAGGCTACTCAGGTATTAGCATAATCTATGAATGAATAGCTCACAAAAATACATTCATGCTAATATATATAAAGTAAGAAGCTTATCATCATACAGGGATAGAACCCAAATGAGAGAGTCTCCTCCCAAGCTTGCCCTGCTCTCTTCTTAAGCTCTCATCTTCAGCTAATATACGAGCAATGGTTTGATCATCATCTGTATCCGCAACACTGCTACTAAAACTGGAGTCTGAGCTCGCACTTGTACTCCCACTTGCACTTGCAATCGCAAATGGGTTCCTATTGTGTCCATCCATGTTAAAACCTAGGAAGCAAAAACAAAAAGTGTTTCTTTAAGAAAAAAAACATATCTTTATAGCCCCAAAACGAAAGGTTTGATCTTGAGAAAAAGTAGCATCAAACAGATCCAAAGGATGATACTTTCACAATCAATTGCACGATATTACAGCAACCCTAACCAAAGATTCACACAGATTCAATGTAAAACCAGCGATCTTGAAGTGTCGGAATCGTTGATCTGATCCGATGTCGAAAAGAAGAGCAAAAGTTCAAATGATTATTACCAGATACACTCAGTTCGTTAGCTTGAACTTGCAATCTCTCAATTTCCAAAGCAAATCGATCAGTTTAGAGAAGATGAAGCTTAAGAAGATTCTCTGCAGACAGCCCAAAACAAAACAAAAAGGTTTCGTTCGTCTTCTTCTTCTTCTTGTTCTTAGTGATTTCCTCAAAGACTCGTTTTCGTCTTTTTTTTTTTCTTTTTTTTTTTTGGGTCTGCCTGGGTTGTCTTGGACGGACAACGCGCTTGTCTTTTTTACCTTCAATTTAATATTATTGGTCAAGAAATTATAAGCGGCCGACCTATTGGGTTTATTCGAGTTCAGAGTGATCTTACAACGGACTTTAAGGAAGGGTGTATTAGACAGTTATATTGTCTAATCGATACCTAATCCAACTACTCTAACACCGGTGTTACAGATCTATACGCAGAAACGTGTAAACCAAAAATAAATCTTTGAAAAAGTTCTGACTTGTCTTTCCAAAACCTTTACAAAATAAAATATATTTTAGTTTAAACAATGATTTAATAATAGATTATATAGATTAAAACAAGTTTGGGATTCTTTTGTAAATATTGAAATTTTTAGACCTTTTTTACAAGTCTTGAAATATCGTTAAAACATGTTGGTTTCTTTAGTCAATGTCCATGATGTCGATCGGACCAATTATATTTACGGACTCTAACTTGATCTTTTTTGCATCATTTTTTTTCATGATCCAAAATGCTACAGAATCTCCAAAATACTCTAAAACGTATTTAAACCTGTAAAATTCTATAAACAACTCGAAAAATATAATGTAAACTTAAAAATATAACTTATATCATGGTCAAACTTATAAAACCATAATATATCATAAGGCCCATGCTTGCAAATCTGGAAGACATTCAAAAATAACATCAGTCACTAATTCTTCTGATTTTCCCAAATCTAGGTTAAAGATTGTCGCATATGACCACGTGTTAGATTAGTTGTTACATCTACTTGTCTTGTTACCAACTGTATTATAAGATGACACATCTTCTAAGAAGCATTAATTTTCCAAGCAAATATTTGAAGTTTAGTGATGTTAGAGCATCTCTAACTCACTTCTATATTTGTCTATATAATAGCATTTAAAGCCAAAACTATTTTAACCCATCTCTATTTCTTTCTCTAGAATAGAGATTGCTTATTTTAACATTCATTTATACTTTACTCTATATTTGGAAATTGATATTATAGAGAAATACATTAGAGCATATATCATCTCTATTATATAATTCATCTATTTTAAAGAAATAAATTGCAAAACATTAGAGATGGTCTTAGCCTCCACTATAAGACCTTAATTTCTTTATCTAGAATGTTTCTAGCAACCCAATATCATGATTTGAGAGTATACTAGCTACTCTTCTTAAAGCTTCAACAATAACTATTTTGATGATTTGTTCTGACTAATGGCCTAAATCCTAATTAAAGGTATATTAATGGGGATGAATAGTTGAGATATATAAAGTATTTTAGATTTAATTCTTATTTTAAACCATAAAATTATCAATCACAATGAAAAACAAAAATTAAAAATGATCCTAGAAGTCATATTTTCTAAAACACTATTTAGTAAGTTACATGAAAAATATATTATTGTGAAAATATATTTTCACTTTTTTTTCATTTAATCCTTGCTGCT